>KZ820151.1:0-20855 GCA_003144235.1 Violaceomyces palustris | reverse complement strand
GAAAAAAAAAAAAAAAAAAAAAAAAGAGAGAGAAAGACTGCCTGGAACTAGACTCACCTGCCTGAGGGCCTTAGCGAAACCTTCGGTGGCGATCGCCTTCTTTCCTGGAGTCTTCCTGGCTTCCTCGTCGACGGCCTTGGACATGGCCATCTCGGCGCATCCTCCCCCCAAGGTGACTCTTGTCTCCTTGACAGTCTGCGAGAGGACCGAGAGGGCGTCATGGAGCGACCTCTCGGCCTCGTCCACCATCTGACCAGTTGCCCCCCTCAGGACGACGGTGCAGGCCTCGCCGGCGGCCACGCCGGAGAACTTGATCAGCTTGTCCTCGCCGATCATGATCTCCTCTATCAGGTCGCAGCGGCCGAGCTTGACCAGGTCCGGCCGATCAAAGGTCGAGGCAATCTCTCCGCCCGTCACGAGTGCCAGCCTTTCGACCCCTTCAAAGTCGGCGTGCTCGATCGACATGATTCCAGCGTCTGCCAGGAGCGACTCTGGGTAGTTGTAGATCAGTTGCCGATTGACAAAGCATGTGATGCCGTGCTCCTTGATCTTCTCCACCTTGGCCTTCATCTTCTCCCTCTCGGCCCTCTCCAGCTCGGCCAGCTTGCCCGTCCCCTCAACCCTCACCCTGGCCCCGAAGATCTTGATCTTGTCCGTGTCCATCGACGTGTTGCCGATCAAGATCTTGGCGTTCTCGAGTCTCTTGGGGCAGTTGGTCCCGATCTTCTTGTCCAGGATGAAGCCCTCGTCAAGGTACGAGTCTGTCAGCTTGCCTCCCACCTTTTTGATGATCTGGATGTTCTCCAGGTTGGTCGACCCTTTCAGCCTAAGCACGGCGTCAACGGCAAGTTTGGCAAAGTAATCCTTGTCCGCCGAGAGGACTTTGGACGAGAGCGTCGTTCGAGCAATGTTGAGGAGATCCTGTCGAAATGCCTCAGGATCGGAGCTGTTGGTGTCGCATTCGCGATTCCCAGGGGAAGGGGATGAAAAGGAGCCTGGTCAGCAGGGGATCTCGAAGTATACCCAGGGTGGGTGGAAAAAAGGTGCGCAGGGACGGGGTTGTGGCGAGAAAGAGAGATGGAAGATAGAAGAGGATTCTCCCTCTATCCCTCTCAGTCAACCAAGTCGGAAACCCACCCGTTGTCAACGGCACTCTGGTCAAGGGCGGTGAGAGCGGCCTTGCTAGCGATCCTGTAACCTTCGACAATGGTCTGGGGGTGGATCCTCATCTCAATCATCTTCTCTGCCTCCCTGAGGAGCTCTGCGGCAAGGACGCATACCGAGGTGGTCCCGTCGCCGACCTCGTCGTCTTGGACCTTTGAGATGTTGACCAGGATCTTTGCGGCGGCATTGTCGAGGTGGATGGACCGCAGGATGGTGGCGCCATCGTTGGTGACCACCAGCTCGTTCGAGCCCACCGACTGAAGGATCTTGTTCATTCCTTTGGGTCCGAGCGTGGACTTGACCAGGTCCCCAAGCGCAAGGGCACCCACGAACGAGGAGAGACGAGCATTCTCTGCCCTCTCTTGAGTGGCCTGTCATGCATGCATGGTTCAAAAGAGGTTCAGCGTGAGAATTCATCGGTAAGAATAGGTCTTTTGGGAAGGGGAGAGGGAGAAAAGGGAGGAGAAGACACTCACCTCCTGAGCAAAGATGGGAGCCGACATGCTACTATTGATTTTGACGCTTTTCTCTTTTTCTTCGCCCTCAGCTGTGAATGGGTGAGAGGAGAGTTGATAGTGAGATAGAGAGAGGAGGTATGTTGAGCTAGCTCGGAGAGATGGAGCTGGATGGGATGTTGCTCAGACAAAGGCTTGGGATAGAGGGACAGAGAGAGAGAGACCTGGTTGGTTGTGAAAGATGGAGAGGGGAGGAAGTCTGGAGGGTCGCAGAAATTCCGAGACCGACACGGAGAAGCAAAGGTGATCGGCGGTGAGTCCGTAGCCAACCTTTCTAAGATGAGAGAAAAGCTTTAGACGCGCGTGTGATACCAACAGAGGGGAACAGGTTGAGTGATTACTTGGTCTTTGATTAGGATCGGAAGGCTGTGATTGTATTGCATGGGCAAGCGTGGCGGGTGGCTGATTAATAGGAGACGCACTGGACGTGTTTAGTAGTTGTGATTGAACGAGTCAGTCGTATCTTTCGTGAACCTCTCTTTTCTGGTCTACGCGCGCCGTTGTTTTCTTTCCGATTTCGATTTCGCCCAACTCAAAGGGAGTTGAAGGTTGTGTGTGTTGTTCTTCACCCTTCTTCTTCTCTCTCTTCCCCCCTTGTCTCGCACGAGTCAAGCTCAGACCCAACAATCCGCCACTTCAACTCCTCTCGAGGCTCTCCTCCTTCTCCTTCTTTCTCGCTCTCGCTCTCGCTGTCTCTCTCTCTCTCCATCTTCGCTTTTCTCATACAAGCACTGCACACATCGCGTTCAACCATGTTTATTTTCTATGGGAACGGTCCCACCTCGACCTACGAAGAGCACCCTCGTGTCTTGAAGGAGCCTTCCAAAATTCTTCACATAGCATCCCTGACCATCCCCCTCCACTTCCTCTGAACCTCGATCGATTCCAAGAAGATCTTTTGCCAGCAGAGGGCCATCCAGTCGAAGGAGGCGGTCGGGATTTCAGGGAAGGGTTGTGAAGGAAGCAAAAAAAAAAAACAAAGAAATGAAAGGTAAAGAAAAGAAAGAGAAAAAGGAGAGAAAGAAAGAAAGAAGACATGTTCAGCCAGAGCCTTGCTTGAACGTACCTCAAACCCTACCTCTCCAGTCCAAGGGGAGAAATAAAGTGTAGAATCGATAAAGTCGAATGAACCCACCTTGTACTTGACATCCAGGAGCCTCTTCAAACCCTGTTCCTCTCCCGGGTAGACGAACGTGCCAGGCTTGGTCATCTTGGTCTGCAAAGCGGCCGTCGCCCGCGTGTCCGAGGGTACGTGTATGAAAAAGGGATGGGAGGGGAGAAAATAATTCCAGGTTTTCAGCTTCCATCTTGGTTGCCCGACCTATATTGATCATTCTTGCTTCCCTCGGGATGTGCATATATGCATGTGGGTGGATGCAGGAGGAGACTCACCATGAGTTGCCACAGGTGCTCGCTGAACTCGAAGCTCAATCTCTCGGCCTGATCCTGGCTCTGGATTCCAGTCCCGCCTCCTTCCTCCCTTCTCTTCAGTGATTCGGAGACCTCTGCTGCAAACCTGGCCAGGATGGCGCTTCCGCAGACCACCGAAGCCGAGTGGGAGGAGGGGAGCTGAACCTTGACTTGGCATGTGTCGGCCAGCAACTGCATCAGCACCGGGTTCTTGACCTGCCCACCGGAGACGTAGATCGAATCGATCCGGTGGCCTTTGACGTTCATGCTCTCTACGATCTGCCTCGTCTGGAGGGAGATCGCTTCGAGCGTCGCCAGGTACTTTAGCGCCAGGTCCTTGAGGCTCCTGTCCAGCTCCTGCCCCATGATCATCCCCCTCATCTCGCTGTCCGCCAACGGAGATCGGTTGCCGTGCAAGTCTGGGTAGATGAAGAGGTCCCTGGTAAGCTGGCTCAGGTTGGAGAGACCTTTCGATTCCCTCAGCGTTTCTAGAATTTCGTGCAGCACTTGGAATGGGTTCTTTCCGCTTCGTGCGCTCTCCTCCTTCAGCTTGGAAGAAGCTGGGTGCGTGTCGAGGATGAAGTCAATCAGCTGGTCTTGGGTGCAAAGGTATGGTCACAAAGAAAGAAAATAAGAAGAAGGAAAAGAGGGTTGTGTGTTGTGAGATTCTCATTTCTCAGGGAACCCTGAGCGATCAGGCTGAATCAGGATCTTCCCGCGTCTGGATCTGAGAGACAGTCTTGATTTCTCTTACCTGACCAGTCGAGCTCTGACCCCCCTCGTTCATCCACATTCCCGGAAACACGGCGTTCTTGTAGGGTCCCCAAACACCATCCACCAAGATGCCCTCAGGGCTCTGGACGCAGTGACAGGTTGAAGTGCCGGCGATGGCTGCGAGCCTGTTTTGAGAGTTGAGCAACGAAGGCTTGTTGTCCCTTTCCTCGTCCCGACTGTTGGTCGAAGGAGCCGCGACGGTTCCGACCCAACCGGCGTAGGCGTCGATCAAAGCGCTCCCAACCGGTGTCCCTACCTTGAGACCCAGCTGCTCGGAGGCCTCGAGGGTGAGACCTTCACCGACAGGTTGACCGGCGGTCAGGACGATGCCATTCTTTCCCGGGATGCCACCGAGCTGCTCGAAATCGTTCTTCACCATGTCCTCCAGGCCGATCGTCTCAAAGAAGCTCGCTTGCCACCCGTCCTTGGAGCCATCGACCCCAGGCGGAACGTAGGAGCACTTGCAGACCAGGCTGCAGTTGGACCTGGCCTTGGATCCTGTGGCTTTGAAAGTGAGGTAGTCCGGCAGGTCGAAGAATTGGCAGTCTGCGAAGACCTCGGAAGGCATGTGCCTCTTCAACCACAGCACTTTGGGGATCTCCATCTCGAGCTGGCGAAGAGGGGACGCGTTCAGTAAAGTGACCTTGGAAGTGGATCAAGGCGGATCTTGCACACCTCCTATTTTCTTTAATGAATGTTCTAATACTCACAGACATGGTCTTTCCAACATAGTCGAGGACCATGTGGCCTGTGCCATTGATGAGTTTGGCCTCCTCCTCAGCCCTATGATCGGCCCAGAGAATGATGTTCCTTTCTCCCGGGACGAAGCCACCTCCAGGTGTAACGCTGATGGGCCTTCCTTGCCGATCAACGACGGCCAAGGAACAGGTGGCGTCGAAACCGATGCCCCGGACCTGCTCGGGAGCCACTTTGGCTTCCGCGACGACATCCTTAACTGCCGAGCAGATAGAGGACCAGATGTTGAGGGTGGACTGCTCAAAGATGTGCGAGTCGGACTCGAGTCGGTAAGTCGTGGTGTTGTAAGTGGATTCGGAGAGGACGTTGCCGTCCTGGTCCACCAGAGCCGCCCTTGCTGAGCCCGTGCCGCTTTTTGAAAGAGGAAGGGAGTTTTTTTTTTCACAGGTAGGCCGAGGAGCGAGAGTTCAGGACAAAAGGAGTACGATTGGGTGGGGTTTGGTATGGTGTTTCATTTCTGGTCAGCATACCTGCGAGGATGGATTCTCGACCTCGTACCGAGTCGAATAGCCTCCCATGGTTTGCTAGAGCTGATGGCCTAAAGGCTTCTGCTTACACGTCGACGCCGATGTAGTAGGAGGGGTGTCCTGCCATGTTTGCCAGTAGGACGAGTCTGCGATTTGGTATGGTTTCAGTCGGGGTTTCCGAGGTGTGGGAGAGTGGAAGCAAGAGTATTGGGGGGAAGTCAAGGGGAGAGAAGGAGAGAGAGAGAGATGACGAAGCCGGCAAAGGATAAGGAAGGGAGGAAAGGGAAAAAGACAGGGGCAAAGGGAGAGGAAAAGGGGAGGTGGAAAGGAAAGGGATTCTTGTATGCCTTTGACTGACTTGGTAGAGGTAGCTCCCTTCTCCTCCTTCATCTCCCACTTCTTGTTCTTCTTCCTTCTTCCTGTTCCTCCTCGTCCTCCTTCCCTTCTTCCCCTTCTCTCGCGACTCAAACGGGGTCGGCCCTTGCTTTTTCCCGTTTTGTGGGGAAATTGGCCGAGGGATGGTGCGCACGAGCCAGTTTCGTTTCCACTTTTGCCATGCAGCCATGCTTTCCACTCTTGCACGTTCAGTCACGTGAGCATTCAGTATAAGATCAGGAGTGGTCATGATCATGATGGTATCGACTCAGCCAAGTCCTTTGGGGCTCCATTCGGCATTCGTTATGTCGCAACTCAGCGGGTTCTGGAACAATATTAACGGAGTCAATCGATGAGCAGGTCGAGGTCATGATGCGGATGGAAATGTAGTTGCGAGTA
The DNA here is from genome assembly GCA_003144235.1 of Violaceomyces palustris. Taxonomy (NCBI): domain Eukaryota; kingdom Fungi; phylum Basidiomycota; class Ustilaginomycetes; order Violaceomycetales; family Violaceomycetaceae; genus Violaceomyces; species Violaceomyces palustris. The sequence goes on along the minus strand of KZ820151.1, from coordinate 14,995 downwards.
CGATCGACTATCCGCACGCCGAGAACCTACTCAACCTCCACCCCACCCGCGCGGCCTTGTCCGAGGATGGTGAGGCTCTGATAACCACGCCTCTGAACGTCATCGACCGCCAAACGGATTCAGATGTGCCTCGCACCGTATGAGTCAACGTGGGGATGACGCATGAAAGGGGGGCGGGATGGGAAAGGAGTAAGAGAGGATAAAAAAAGAAAAAAGGGGGGGAGGAGGAGTGATAAGTGTGGGACATCGGACATCTCAGATATCACAAGCTAGACTTGGATCGCGTAGTCGAACCTGGATGAGGCATGGAACGAGTCACCCCACCCTCCTATCCATCCCCCGCTGAGAACAAGTTACAGTAACTCAGGCCACCTGTACCCTAGGGAGAGCAATGAGACCCAGCTTTGTGCAGCATGTACCTCCTTGAACAATATGTACTGTATATCCAAAAGGGTACCAAGTTCCGACTTCCGAGTTCGCTCTCGTCGACTTTGCAAGAAGGGGTCCAGGCACGGTGGGCATGAATGATCTCGACAACGAGCTCTTGCGCGAGGAGAGGGAGGGATCCATGCGGTAAGGTCTCGGGGCAGTGTCAGCCACCCTCACGTTTCTTGCGCCTTTGACCCAAGGTTGGTCAAGGGGGACTCCTTGCCCTTCTAACCCCGCTGACATGCTAGCTCGGCTTGGCCGTCGGCAAAGAGTAACTCATGTCCTCCCGACCTTATCGTCACCCCACACGCTCGTTGAGGCACCTCCTTCATTCACATCAAGTCAATGCAAGCGGGACAGATAAAATGCATTCATCGCCTGTTAGGTAATGCATGCTGCGCATGGTAAAGCTCGCCTTCCCTCCCCTCTCTTGCCCCAGCCACCCATCATATACCATACGACACATGGACCCAACGTTTCTTGCATGTCTGAACAGGTACATATACATGGTACAGTGTGAATGAATCCTCGTAGCCTAACTACCCCTCGTGCCCCACATCTTACCCTTCTCGACTCTCCCTCACCAGCAACACAGGCGAAGACTTCATCCGACTCCCCTCTTTGTGCTCACGTTAGAACAGCTGGCCAATGCCAGCCAGATAGGCTTCCAGAGCTTTTCCCAAGGCTCGCGATCAGAACCATCCTTTCCGTCCTTGTTGCCAACCTGCGCATCTCCGCCCTACAGACGCATTCAGACCCAATCGCCATCACTTCGGTCCGCAACATGCCCGAGTCAGACCGCTTTGAATCCGACGGCTTCAACTTTGGGTTTTCAAAGAACGACAAGCCTTTCGTCTCCTTCCAAGCCGTAAAGGATCATCTCACCCTTCTGAACGCTTTCGCACAGCTTAAAAAGGCCGTCCAGGCATCCTGCCATTCCCCCCAACCGTCCGCTCCAGATCCAACCTCACAACTGCCTGATGACCGGGTCGAGGCGCTCCCGGACTACAGCGATGCCACCGCACCCCCGGAGTACACCTACCTTCCACAAGCAAAGCCGTTGAGTCAATGGCTCCTCTCCATGTCCGGCATCGAACTGGAGAGGGCCGAACGGGAACGATCGGATGCGACCGCCGAGATCCAGCGAGCCTACGTCTGGGACAACTATCTGACCCGCGCCTTCCACCGCACCGAGCTCTACCTTGAACACATTCTCACCCCGAATCTTGTCCCCAACGATTCGAACCCGAAGCATCAGGCCGACCAGCTCATCGACAGCAAATCGGTCCTCCCGATTGAAATCCCTGACCAGCTGCTGCCACCCCTGGACGTGGCCCTCATCCTCCACAGCTACTACCTCAACCCTGGCAGGCTAGTTGAGGACTGTTACAGGTTCGGAAGTAAGCTTGGGCTGAAATGGACCACGTTCCCCCTCAGTGGGCTTTGCCGACACCTCAAGACCCTTGTCGACCCCAACGATCCCCTTCTCGGGCTTTGCCATCACATGAGGCGCTGTAGCATCTCCGAAGATTCAGAAGGATCGATCCGGCCTCCAGAGATCCGAGCCCAACCCGCCCAGCTCCAATGGGAGCTTGCCGTGGGCGGAAAGTTCTGCCAGCCTTGGTCCCTTCCCCTCGCACCGCCTCCCACCGCCGGCCCTCGGGTCTCGAATCCTCAAAGCTCGAGGTCGTGGGACACATCGAACGGGCTTTACATCCCCTGCCCGAACTGCAGAATGAGGAACTTTGTTCCATGGTCCTCGAAGGGTGCTGAAAAAACCAAGAAGGGTCTCTGCGAAGTGGACTGGGAAAAGGTCTGCGTCTCTTGCGGGCTTTACCTCTCTCAGGACACGTTGCAAGGTGGAAAGTTCGGTCGAGACCTTGAGATGTTCACCAAGGACGAGAATTTCTACATGGCCGGTCTGCTGCTCGACCCTCGCTCCGGTGCCAGGGCCGAAAAGCCTGGATTGGCAGATGCTCTGCTGGGACCCATGGTAAGGATGCCCCACCGACCCTACCAAAGGAAAGATCGTGGCAGCCGAGGGAGGAGAAGCAGAGTGAGGGAATGGACAGAGCTGCCAGAGTTGCGAAAGATCGATCCCGCACGTCTGTGCATCGACAAGAGGTTCAGCATGCAGGCGATCTCCTCCGAGTTACGCAAGAAGATGTACGAAATGGAAAAGTTGAACCTCGTCCGAGGGCCGAGCACCGCCCTCTTTGAGATGAGGCTGCACAGGATCCTCAAGCACTACTTCAACGGGAGAGCTTGCTTTGTCGGGGGGACTATCTTTGGAGGAGGGAGCACGGGGATGACTCATTCCGCGAGCCCATCCGAGTGCACCATCGACCTCGTCGAGGCCGTCAAGAGGCAAGGTGTCTTCATCGACGAAATGTCCAAGCTCGGTTGGACGGACCAACTGAGCCTCCAACACGGATCCAACGACATCTCGCTGGCGCGGGCCATGGTTCGGTACCACATGTGGCTGGACCTCATGTCCTTTTCTCAGCGGATGCTCTGCCCGACTCTGGACATCGACCTAGTCTGGCACACCCACCAGCTGCAGGGCTCTTACCGAAGGGACACGATGAAGAACGCCGATAGATTTGTGGACCACGATGATAAGGTCGAGGCGACTGTGCTATCGGATGCTTTCGAAAGGACGGCCAAGTACTGGAAGATGAGGTACCGACAACCCTACAGCGTCTGTGGCTGTCTCTGCCCTAGGGTTTCGGCCATCTCGATGGTCAAGAACCTTTTCCTGCCCGGTTCCAATAAAGTGAAAGGCAAGGACCCGACGAAGAAAGGCTCGTCACCGCCTGTCTCCCAAGACGTCGAGGATAATCTCAACAACGCCACCCACCCTTCGAGCCACCAGCTGGTGATGATCAAGGGCAAAGGTGGAGAGGCGAGGGTCAAGAAACTCGAGGCCAAGTACCGCAACGACGTCAAGAGCGGAAGGAGGTCGGAGGACCACCGGGACGCCTTCATCCCTGGATACGGCTGGATGGGACTCTACCCATTCGTCTACATGCCCGTCGGAGCTGCCGTCACTGTGGACGGTTGCAGCGGGACATTAGGGCAGTGCGTGAGCTCGGACCCCTTCGTGGGTGGACAGAACCTCGTTCCTACCGGCGGTTGGGGAGCCGGAGGTGGCTCTTGCGGCACCTCCTCCTGCGGCTCGAGCGGCTTTTGTGGCGGTGGCGGTGGTGGTGGTGGCTGTGGAGGAGGTGGAGGAGGTGGAGGAGGTGGAGGAGGTGGTTGTGGCGGAGGTGGTTGTGGCGGAGGTGGTTGTGGTGGAGGGGGCAGTTGATGAACTACCCTCGAGATATACTTTCCTTCCCATTTCCTTTCCTCACTTTTCATCATCTCTCCCCCTTCTACGACCAGCTTCGGTTTCACCTAGCTTTTCACTTCCAACCCCATTCTCCTTTCGACTCCAAGGAGGATACGCACGTGGACCAATCTGGAAATCGACGCGACGACGACGTCTCTTCTCTCCCTTCTGTCTTCCCCATTTTTTTTTTTTGCTTTAGCCTCTTAGTCAAAGTTTCGGAACGTTCCCACCCATTGTCATAGTACTGACTTTCTCCATCTCACCATGTCGATATACCCTTTCGTCCCCTTGCCATCCCCCCTTTTTTACGATACCCGAGAAAAGTTCAAGAATTCCAACTTCCCACTTTTCTCGAAGATGAACTTCTTTTGAAAGAAGGAAGGAACAGAGGAACTGAGGTTGGCGAGCTTTAATCCTTTCCCCGTCCCACCCACTACCCCCACCCCCTCTCCCGGGGCACATTTATTCTTATCGCTACGACGGATTCGCTCGGGAATTTTCCGTGGAATGGTATATCAACGTGAACATCATGTGAACAGTATTGAACCTTGGTCAGTAGTATCAAGTCTGCGTACATACATTCCCAATTGGCTTGTCCCACCTCCTTCAACATAACACTAACATCCCTTTTGTGGAATCTGGGAGACTGTGGGGAAGGGGGAAGGTGAAGGAGAGGGGGGGATTGATTTGACGAAATCTCGTTTCATGACCGAGTTGATTTGCCTTCTTGCCCATTTCCCTTTCCCTTCGATATAGGTTCAAGATCCATATCTTTCAAACAAGTAGGGCTCGGTTCTTCCATCGTAGGAAACGGGCAAGTAGGGGTTCCGAGATGGGAAGGATATGCAGAATCTCCCGGGGAAGGTATTGTTTGATAAGAGGAAGAGGAGGAGGAAGCGGCGGAGGAGAAGAAAAAGCTGATTTCGGTTTGGTTGGTGAATGAAGTCATCGAGGAAGACGCCGATGAGGAGGTGGATGGATCTTCCATGTTCCGAAGAGTGGAGAGAAAAGTTTGATTTGGGGAGGTACGGTCTGGACACGAACTTGAAAGGTTTCTGGAGATTTTGAGTTGAGAGTTGCGCGGGGTCGCTGGTGACGATGCTGTTGATGCTGTTCCGAGATTTGAAGTCTCGGGGTTCGATTCCATCAGGTCGGAAGGGGAGGACATCGATAGGTTGGAAGTTGAATCTGGAGTGATGGATGGTATTCCAAGGACTGAGCATGTGTGCGTTGCTTTTGACCGTCGTTCTCTCGGCTGACCGTCATCTTCTAGTCCCTCGTCCGTCCTTCTCCTCTTCCTCGTCAGGGGAGGTGGTGGAAGTGTTACGCATATCGATGGCAAACGAGAAAGCTCTCCTCGCGCCTTCGTTTCAACGCAACCCATGTAGCTCACTGGGACAGAGCCACCGAGTTCTTCAGAGTGTGATCCCACAGGATCGTACCTTTCACGAGAAGATCCTTCACCCCTTTCTTTTCCAAGGGCGCAGAGGGTCGAGCTGGATGCTTCCCCTCGATTCGTGCTGACCAAAGTCGGGTTTGCAAATGGCGTTCGATCTCCAATCAAGATTGAGAATGGGGAGATGACATTTTCTCTCGAGGGAACCCTAGCCTCTTCTCCCTCCCCTTCGAAACCGCTAGTGATGATAGATTGCCTAAGGTCGTTCGTCCTCTTCCCGCATTCCTTCGTCGCTTCTTCCATCCTTTCCCCGGCAACTCTTTTCACAACGTTCTCCATCTCCATCAACCTATCCATGAGCCTCCCTATGCTCTCCTCCAAACCCCCGACCTTTTGTTTTTCTTTAGAAGCTGTCTTCGAGCTCGTACCATTTCCTTTCAATCGCTTGACGCTTGTAGAGACCTTCTTCTTGCAGCTTGCAACGTTTCTCTTCCTCGTCCCAACGCCAGTCGATATCTTCCCATCTTTCTTCTTGTTGACCTTGGGTTCGACACCCATTTTTCCCTTGCCGTCCTTCTTCTTCTCGACCTTGGGCTCGACACCCGCTTTTTTCACAAGGACCACTTCAACTTTCTCCTTCCCCCTCTCAATTTTCGGATGAGGTTCTACCTTCGACTTTTTCAAGGCGGCCTTCCTCTTCTCAGCTTCCATCTCTGCCATTACGTTTTTCAGCCTCTGCTTGACTTGAAGGTAAGCCCCTCGAAGCGGATTCAGCTCCGAATCGGATGCCAGGAGGCTCTCTGGCGTCTCGTAACCGAGCTACAAGGCGGCGGAAGAAAAGGAAGTTGTCATTAGAGAAACACTGAATGGATGGTTTTCATTCGGTGCAGGATTGATATTGGCTGGGGGGAGGAAAAGAAAAGATACGTTGGGACTCACTTTCCTAAAAGACCAGAAGATGTAAAATCTGACTTGGGAATAGAGGATCATGTTTTGGCCTTTCCCATCAGATGACGCTGTAGGAAGTTTGGGACAGTGGACAGAGTGGATAAAAGGATGAGGGGATTTGCAGTTAAAAAAAAGGAAACAAACAAAGAAACAAAGAAAATGAAGATAAAGAAACGGTGTCCTTGGAAAGCGAAAAGAAAGCTCACCCTGAAAATCCTCACTTTTGAGGCCCATCCTCAAAGCCTCACTCGCAACTTTTCTAAGCAACAATTCGCCTCGGTTCTCCGGTATGTGTATGATTTCATCGACCTTTTCGAGAGCCTCCATCGCCGAACGCATCTCTTTGTTGGTGACCTTGTGGGTCAGACACATGATGAAAGCTTTTTGCAACTTGGGCTTGTTGATATCTTTGACCTTGTAGGCCAAAGGCGAAGATCTCAGGATCAGGTAGGACATGATCCAACCCATATTCTCCGTGCAGACATCCTCTACTTCGTCTTGATTTTGTTCGTCTTGATTTCGTTGAATCAGTGCTCTGATGAAGCAGAGCTGAAGGTCGATCTTCCTCAAGACACGTTCGGCTCTTTCGACGGAAGGGAGGACCTCGAAGTCTGGTGATATCTGCCTGTACTGACGGTCGTGGAATGGGTTTAGTTCGTCGTTGACAGCGTCGAACCTCATCTTGAAACACCCTCAGTTTTATAACTAAAATAAAATCCCGACCTGGCGTCTTTTGATTTCGATAGAATTGGTGAGAAGCAATCAGGGAGTCAGAGGAGGAAGGAATGAGAAAGGGGAAAAAAAGTGAAGTTGGGGAGACGAGGGAGGTGGCTAGGGGTGGGGCTTTGTGATGGTGTGAGTTGGAGTATGAGGATTTTTTCGTACGTTCTGAAATCGTCCAAATATATACAGGTGCCACGATTCTCCTCTTCTTTGACAACCTTCCACCCACCGCCGCTCCACCCTTTGTCCCACATGCCCTCTCTCCAGACCACCCTTCGGAAGGGAGCGATTCATCTCGGAACCCCAACGAGAGTACAAGCTCGGGACGCGCATCGGCAGGGAGAGGTACCCGAAAAAGGGAAGCGTCGGGAAATTACTTTCCGATCTGAAGAAAAACGTGGAATTATGAAACAAGAATGCTCGAGGTTCTCCTTCAGATCCTGTTTTACATCCCCTATGCCACCATAGCGAGTAAGCAAGGAACGCAACAACCAGCAGAACCGGGGATGAAAGCCATCCCCGGACTCCGAAGACTGCTACACTGTCGTATATGATATGAATTTGATAAATGTTACTCCCTGAACCTTTTACCTCATTCCTGGCGCCTAGAGAAGGAAGCCACCACACATCGTCCTTCATTTTGCGGATGTCGAGAAAAAGTTTCTTACTATTCTCAGATTTTCACGTTGTTTTGTCGTCTATGATTCTATACTCAATATTTTAATCCCCAGCATCGATCGGGGATTTAGCTCAGTTGGTAGAGCGTTCGCTTAGCATTCATTTAATCTTATTGCGAAAGGTCGCGTGTTCGACTCATGCAGTCTCCACTCGAATCTCTTTTTGTTCCTTATTCTCTAATCTTATATTTTTCTTTGCTCCGTCTCCGTTTGGTCACGTGATGCTATGGGAAGGTGACGAGAAAAGTGGAGAAAAGGAAGCGCAAGGAACTTCGACGCACGTTTCGCCTTTTTTTCTCGTTCTCTCCATCTCGTCCCCCCGCTCTCCACCTTTCTCACCACACCCTTTTCTTCATCTGTACGCAAATCCCCCTCCCCAAGTCAAAGGTATCGAAGTTCCAGTGAAAAATGTTCGCTTCCGCCATCCGATCCACCGCCGCAAGGGCAGGTCGCTCCGCCAGGCTGCTTCAGCCAACCAGCCTGATCTCGGCTAGGGCACCCCTCGCCGCCCGTTCGGTGCTGGCGACGCCAACCGCCGCGCTGACGAGGTCTTTCAACCTCTCCTCCATCCAGAGGGGTCAAGGTTCGACCGACGCTGACCTCTCGGCCAAGCTGGCTCAGGAGATCGCTTACGAGAAGGAGAACAACGAGAGCTACGACTCGACCTACGTTCCTCAGGGGGAGACGGAGCCAGAGTTCCTGATCGCCTTCAAGAAGCAGGGAGTATGGAAGATCGAGGACAAGCCAGGTTCGGACGAGATCGCCTTGACCAGGGAGTTTGGAAACGAGCACATCAGGGTCCTCTTCAGCATTGGCGACATCGACACCACTGACCCTAATGACCTTGAGGCTGACATCGACCCCGAGTCGACCGAAGAGGATGGTCAGGTTCCTTCCTTCCCTGTCCGTTGCGCCATCACGATTTCCAAGGTAAGTTTCTAATCCATTCAGCTTGGGATAAAATTTGCAGATGATCCTCCCCCCCCCCTTCAATTGAAAAAAGGGGACGGCGTCAAAATGATGTCGAATCTGAACAATCCTCTCTGAACTTTCTGCATTCCAACCCCTGCTACCTTTTCTAACCTCTCTTCCCACCACCCACCCGGGCTTGGCTTTGGTCCTTCTTCCCGGAAACAGTCAAACAAGGGAGCACTGACCATCGATGCTCAAGCTCAGGACGGTGACTTCACCATCGAGAACATCAGCTTCTACAAGGATGCCAAGCTCGCCACCGAGTTGACCGCAGAGGCAGATTGGGCCAGGAGGGGACTCTACATCGGCCCTCAGTTCGAAACCTTGGACGAGGAAGTCCAAACTCACTTTGAGAGCTACCTCATCGAGAGGGGTATCGACTCCAACCTTGCCTTGTTCATCCCCAACTTTGGAGAGTACAAGGAGCAGAAGGGTGAGCATTCCTCTCCATCCCCCCCCCCCCCCCACTCCTTTCCCGCCCTTCCCTTCCGCACCTTCACCTCTCTGTTCGATCCCCTCCTTCATCGCTTGCATCTCTTGTATTCCCACCTTGCGGATACGAGCGGGTTCAGGATTGCTCCGCGCGAAAGGGTCACGCCAACCACGAATGCTAACAACCATCCTTTCGCCGGATTTTTTACACACACCTCCATACCGCAGAGTACTGCTCCTGGCTCGAGAACGTCAAGGAATTCGTCGACGTTTGATCTCGACTTTGGATTCCATTTATCTTTTTTCTTTTCCATCTTTCCCTCCTTTCTTTCCCAAAACTTCCTTCCCTTTCACCCCTCTTCTCGTGCGAGACACCCAGGTTCACCTACACCTCTCCTTCCCCTTCTTTCTCCTACCTGACCTTGCCTGAGACACCCACTGAGACACCCACAAAAAATCACCTGTAAAGATCTTCTCCCTCTCCTTTTTCCTTCACTGGGGGAAGGATCGTAAGACGGCTTTTTCTTTTCCCGTTTGAAGTGAACGTTCCGGAAAGGCTACTCGAGGTATTCGAACTTCAAAGTTCACCCCCTTTTCCCTTGCCCGCAACAACGTTCTCAAGATCGACGAGGTGATGGTATCAGGTATTACGGTTAAGACTGAGGGGGAGATAGAGGGAGAAAGGTACATGGGAAATGGAGGGAGAGAAAGAAAGAAAAAAAAAAGATAGTGAGAGAGAAAAGGAAAGGAAAAGGTGGGGTGTGGGAGGGTGTGTTGGAGGATTGGAAGAGGGGGGGGGATATTTCCTTCATCGATGGGAAGGGGAGCTCGTAACTCTACCACCGTGCCTTTTACCCCTTTCAACAAGGTCTTGGATCGAGAACCTCTGTTGAATGGGTGATCTTAGGGGGACTGAGGAGATGGTCCCCCTGATGGGCGAGGCGGGTGGGGTTGTACTGGCGGGCAGAGGGGAGTAAGGGGAAGGGGAAGAAGAGGAGGAGGAGGAGGAGTAACCTCCCAAGACTGGAGAGTCGGGCCGTGCAGGGAGGGTGACGCTCGATTTTGGTGAGGAAGGTGAAGGGCTGGTGAGATCCACGCCACTGCCGCCCCCCAAAAGCCCAGCTGCCAAGATGCTGGCCCTACGGGCCTCGCACCTCAGTGTGGGAGGCACCGGGGTTTGGCTATCTTGCAACCTAGCCCTCAACGTCTGGACCGTGTTGGACGAGCTTCGTTGCCTCAACTTGGACCTGCAAGGCCTCTGGGGCACAGCAGCGCCGCCCGTCAGGCAAGGCAAAGTGTTCTCATTATTGCTCGTCGCGAGCCTTCGGTTGGGGCTCTTCTCCGGGATGGGTGGACAGTTGGATCTGGAGATCGCCGCTTTCGCTTTGGGGCTGCTGAATTCCGATGCTCCCGTGGCTCTCAAGGGGTACTGGGCCGTAAAAGTGGCGGGCGACCACGAGGTTGGACGTGGCGATCTGTGCTCTTCCTTACCCGCGTCGCAGATGCCTTCCGTCTCAGCGTCATCAGATGACCTCGCTGTGTTGTCCCTGGTGAAAGTGGTGGTGGACGCCGACAGGATCGAGCTCGGCGTCGATATGGATCTGGGCTTAGGGTTCCGATCTAAGCCTTGCCATCCTTGACCCACGACACCGCTCATGGTAGACCTCTTACGGTGTCTTTCCTGAGCTTTCATCGCGGCTTCGTACATTTCGGCTTCAACCTCTCCCAGTCTCCAAGGCTGCTCCTTTGACAACGCCACCAGACCTCCCGGTAGCTCTAGAGGGCTTGGGGGAGTTGAGGGCCTGAGCGAGGCGAAGGAATCGCTCGAGCATCTCGGGCCTTTGGATCGGCCCGGCGAGAATCCGGCGAGCCTTGGCGTCGGCGGAGGCAAGGCTGACAGTTCGTCCGAATCCACCTCTTTCCAAGGCGTGGCTCTGGCGAACTCCATTGACGGCCGGATGGGACTGTCGAGTGGCGGAGTGGGCGCAAGCCCAATCTCCATGGCGACGTCAATCGGGCTCTTAAGCGATTGCATGTGGAGGGGAGGGGAGATGGACGGCGTCACCGTGGCGTCCGAGTCTTCACCACCACTTTCAATCTGGATGTTCTCGAAGCGAGAAAGTTTTGAGTGACTGCCGGAACCTGTTGGCCTCAAGCCTCGAAGGAGTTTGGTCGCTATGCGCTTGGCCGAGGAGCTTCCCGTGCTATCTATGCTGCTGATCGATTCCCCTCCCCTGCTCGTTGGCCTTGCCGATGAGAAGTAACCCACTTTGCTGTCGCCCTTGTCTGCCGCTTTCGGCGTTTCTGAAAGCCCAGGTGTCTCACTTTCACTTTGCGAGAAACCGAGACCGCTGGAAGAAGACGGCCTCGATCTGAAAATGGCCGAAAGCCCTGAAGAGCTCCCTGGGCGAGATTTCGGGCGCCTGCGAAGGGATAGGGCCTTCCCAAGCTTTGATGAAGTTTCCAAGTCATTGATGCTGCTGTGGCCGTCCCTGCACGTTTCTTCGGTCTTACCCTCACCTCTTTCATCTCCATTGGTGGAAATGGAAGCAGCGCTGGAAGTGGAAACCTTCCTGGAGTAGCCGAGAGCCAGAGCAGATCCAGAGACGCTTCTCTGCTTACTTTGCTTGCTGTCAAACATTGAAGCAAGGTCGAGCTTGGGTCCTTTGAATTTTTCACTGAATCGACCTCGAGGCGAGTTGCTGAAGTTTGGGCTGGCCAACCTTGGATGCCCCTCATGGTCCTCGTCGGAGCCCTTGAGAGGGCAGGAGGTGACACCGTTGAATTGGCCAAAGTGGGATCCCGACTTTCCACCGCCATTCGAGGGTGCTCCGGGTCCAGCAGGAAAGCAAGTGCCTTCATGGGAGTCCTCCGAGTGAACTGACGCGCTGAGCACGGTGGACGATACAACCTTGATCTCGGCGGCACGCGAAGCGATGGCGGCGGAATGAAGGTGGTTAATCTGCATGTCATCGGTCTGGTCGAAATCAAAAGTTCCGAGGCGGGGCGAGACGGGAAGGTAGGCAGGCGGCCTCACAGGGGCAGCGGAGGCGGTGGAGAGGGACGCCGTTGAAGTCGTGATCACAGGAGGCAAGGGCGCCGGCGACAGCACCACGCTCCCCGTCTTGCCATCGGCGGCAATCATGACCGGCACTGGAGCCCTCAAATCTGAGCCATCGTCAAGCATGAGCTCTTTCCCCGTGTTATTTCCCGGCTCGAAGAGGATGGCTGTCGGAGACTTGATGCTGGTCGGGGAGATGGGAGAGTCGAGCGATTTCGCTGAGTAACCAAGGGCAGGGACGGCGTAATCCACCAATGTATCTCTCGAATCTGACGCGAAATTCATTTTCCTAGGGCTGTGGCCCTGCTCTGAGCCTGAGCCTGAACCCGAACTACCACTGCTTTCTCTTCGAAGTGACAACAGGCTCAGCCTCCCTTCCACGGTAAAATCGGAACATCGGTTGGCGCCTGTCCAAACGCTCCTGCCACGACCGATTTTTGCAAACGATGGCCTTGTGGGACAGACCTTGACATCGACATCGAAGGACGTGGTGGTGGGAGAGGGCTCGGGCGAGCTGAGTGGCGAAGCAGATAGATAAGAGCTGGAGCGCGTGATCATGGGAGCAGGGCTGAGCCTTGGCCCGGATTGAAGGCGCCTGCGGTGGGCCTCAAGTGCGCTTGCAGGCATGATTCCGAATGCTGCTGGAAGGGATAGAGGTTCTGGGGCTGCAGATCGTGGAATATAGTGTGTGTTGTTGACAGAAGGTGATAAATGACTGTTTAGCGCGATTGTTGGAAAGCAAGGTGGAGGAGAAGGTCCGCGCTTTTCGTGGTGGTGCTCTTTGGCCAGCAGAGGTCAGTTAAGTGCGTATTTTGTTGAAGCGGAGCTTGGTGAAGCAAAGTCCACCAGGGAGATGCGATTAATCGGAAGACCTTGTGCGACGATTAAGTAGGGTGGTGAGTGAGAGGGTAGGTGATTATCGAGGCAGTATAGGGAAGAGGGGCGCAAAAGGGATTGATGAGGTAGGATGTCGCTGAGGATAGGTTTAAGTAGCGGTGATAGAGGGTGTGCTCGGACAAGAGGTGCGCGAGGGGAGACCAAGATAACGTCCAGGGTACCTTGGGATGGAAGGATGGAAGCAGTCAAGCAGTGAAAGAGACGGATGAGGGTCTTTGGTTTGGTTCACCTTACTCTATCCGTCTGTGCAGGCTAGGGAAGGATATGAGATTGCGGTGTGGGTAATGATGGTGAGTAAGGACTGGATGATGTCGAACAAGGAAGCACCTGGCTATTGGACGAGATGAAAGTCGGAAGAAAGGAATAGGGATGGGAAAGGACGATGGCAATTTGGCGAGGATGGACTTTGAGGTAAAAAGATGAGAGGGGTGGGGAGAGAAGAGGAGATGAAGGATAGATGTGGTTGGAGGAGAGGGAGGGAGATCAATGCTGGGATGGCAAAGAGAGTATCAGTGAGTGGTCGTGGTCGCAGCCACACACCGTTTCATCGAGTGTGAGGTTGATCGCGAAAGTGTGACCGCTTCTGGCACGGGCGCGAGCGATAATGACTTCCCGTCCAGCTCAAGGCCAAGGGACAAGAACACCAAAGATCTGTGGCTTGAAGGTTACGGTTTACCTCGACTGGTTTAGCATGGCTCTATCCGGGGCGTTGGGACCGAGTGGGAATCAGGAACACCGGGCAAATGGCGAGGAGGAAGAGGTCAGAAGAGAGAGAGAGAAAAAGAGATAGTGTGCGTGTATGCGTGTGTGCGCGAATGTGCATGCGTGTGTGTGTTGCGTGTGTGTGTGTCAGAGAGAGCGAGAGCGAAGGAAGGACGGAGTTGGCAGAGGAAGAGGAAGAGAAAAGTGTCGAACGAGCATGATCAATCGACCACCACATCGACCTGTAACGTCCTTTGGCTTCCTTGCTCTGCTCCTCCCTTTCGCATTTGCGGACCACGACCAGCGACGGGGTGAAGTATATTTTGCAGCATGCTTGACCGAATGTGGGCTTGGACCCTCTGCCACATCACCCGATGGAAGGGGCTCTCATTGCCCACGCTCTGCAGAAGCCTGGCGAGAAAAGGGGGGGGGGGGGGGGACGCTGCTGGTGTGGGTGGGGAGAGAGAGAGAGAGAAAGAGAGAGAGACGGGGCTCAAGGGACTGGATTCGGCTTTGCGTTGATTGAATCCATGTGAATAGGGGGTTGGTGGCAAAGGCCTGGAGTCGTGAGTGGTTGTGGTTTTGGTGAAAGCAGATGTTGAGCCAAGCTGGCGACAAAGGCTTCAACCCCCCTCTGGACCGTTGAGCCGGAAACGGCCTTACTTGGCGGGTGGCTCCAAGCAGCAAAAGCGGGGGGGGAGACGCAAGGCGAGATGGAGAGAAGTTGAGAGGCGAGCGAGCAAGGAGTGGAGGCTCCAACATTAAATCCCATCAACCTAACATTCATGATCGAGTAAAGATTCAAAACGCGAAATCCCAAAAAAAAGTAAAAAGAGAAAAACGAATAGAGAATATTTTTAAAAAATTAGACGCAGGTGGAATTAAACGCGGTCGCTTGGGCGAATGCGGCCATCTTCGCCCCTTGCCACGGCAGAAGGAAACCGTGGTCCTTCAACCAGACCCTTGACTTAACCCAAAGCTTGGTTAAGGGCCGTGGTGGATCAAGAAGAGACGGTCAGGGTCAGTAGTGAGTGAGTGGGTGAGTGAGTAGACCAGGTCTGTAAGCGGAGGGGAAGGTGGGGAAGTGACCCTAACCATCTCCAACAATTCCCTTACTGATCCTCGGTCCTCTCAACCGTGTCCCTACCCAACTTTTTTCCCTCCCAGTCAGGACGAGAAGGATCACGATTCGAAATGAAAAAGAGAACAGGTTCTGTGGCCAGTCGAGTCGGGTCGCGCAACCAAAGCCAAACCTTCTCTCCCTCCCTCAAAGCCAGATTCAGAGTCATGAGTTTTCTTGAATCCAACACAATGCACTTCCAGAGAAACTCGTTGGAAAGAATTGATAAGTAAAAGAGGTTCAGCGAGTAGGGGAGCGGGGGGGGGGGAGAGAGAGAGAGAGAGAGAGAGAGAGAGAGAGAGAG
>KZ820150.1:0-20934 GCA_003144235.1 Violaceomyces palustris | reverse complement strand
GGGGGGGGAAGAGAACCTTCCATCCCTCGCAACTTTGGAATCGTGAAGTGGTCGTTTCACTCTTTTCTTGACGTGGGGAAAGTGAATACCTTCTTGTTCCCTTCCTCCTTCCCCCCCCCGGGCTTTGGTTTGAACAGAATCGGTTCGTATTGACACCTTGTTCGATCGAGCAGGCGAGATCTCAACTCTGGTCAAAATGTCCCTGGAAAAAGATTTTAGGAACCAGCTGTAGAGAGGTGTACGATTCTGAATCGATGCACTTGATAGGGAGGATGGGCGGGGGACAACCACCGGGCGAGAACCACTTTTTCGGGATCGACATAGGGACCTTCACACACACACACACACGCATCACCCTCCGCCCCCTTGCGCCTTCCATCTCTGAACAACGAACGTCCAACACACTTTCGATCCTGGAACCTTCATTTCTTCTTTTTCCCCGCTTCTCTCTTTGCTGAAACCCTGGTTGAGGGTTGGGAAAAGATCTGAAGAGGGGATTTTTTTTTTCTTTGGAGTCTTTCAAAAAAAGCAGGATTGGATCGTGATGGGATTTGTTCGATCCACCTTTACTGAAAACCCGTACTCTGATTCCGATATGCATGGTGGTCTACGTAACGTGTTGGTTGACAAGCCAAGCTCTTCTTTCCGGGCATGGATTCTCTCCCCCACTCCCCTCGGTCCCTGCATCCAAGGTTTGAAGCTTGGAGAGAAAGAGGTTCCCTCTTGAAAAAAACCCCACTCCCTTCCTTTCCCTCCTTCTCCAATCCCGTACCCCCGTTTCGTTTGCCTGTGGATCGAGTGATGGGGAACTTGCTGAAGCCCAACGATGCGGGGGGAAGGCGGCATGAAAAAAGAAAGAAGGAGAAGAAAAAAGGAAGAGGCAGGAACCCATCATTTTGATTCAACCTTTGTCTCTTTCCTTTCCCACCCATCTCTCCCCCCCCCCAAACACCAGGACAACTCAACCTTTCCCACGAAAGGTAGGGGGGAGTTGTCATTCTTTTTCCTTTTGTTCCCCATGCTTGTGTGTGATCCCCCCCCCCCCCCCGAGGGTACCGTCTTGAACAACCCCCAACTTGGGAGAGAGAGGACGATGCGAGGGATGTCGGAGTGCTTCTCTCGTCTTCGGTCTCTTCCACGATCCCCTCTCTTACCGTGGGAGTGGAGCGAAGGATGAATCGAACCATTCCCATGTCCCTCCAAGTCATCAGCAAGGAACGAACCTCTCTTCCCACATCGTCTATCACACACAAGGAGGAAGAGAATGACCATTTGTAGATTGACAAGTATGCCCCCCCCCCCCTTCCCTCGATGATCGCAAAAGAGAGTCGGAGAAAGGTCACAAGGCCCCTCCCCCCCAACCCTTCATCGCTCCAAAACCAAACAGCAACAAAGTGAGATGTCGTCCACCTTGCCTCCCGGAAAGTGGATCCCGTACCTGGCCGCCTCCCTTTCGAAGGGGCTCTGCTTCTGTGTAGAGTTCTGGCAGATCTTGGTGTACTCCACCAGGTTGGAGGCGAGAACCTGGACGAATTCGACGTCCTCCTCGAGTTGGTCGTTGGTCTCGGATCCCTCTTCCTCGCCTCCTCCCACCCTCGACTCGTTCTTCCTAGCTACCCAACTGGCGTGATGCTTTTCCCTGACGAACCTGACGAACTGGGGGATCTCGTTCCTCGGGTCGACGTTGTCGAACACTCCGTCGGTCCCTAGGATGATGACGTCCCCGTTCCTCAACGAGCACTCGAACGTGTCGGCCTCTTCCGGTCGGTTGGAGATGCTCCCTTCCTGGATCATCTCGATCGGTAGCTTGGCCAACTGGAGTGGAGTGTTGAATCCCATCTGTTGAGGTTGGCTGGCGTACAGGACTCCCTGCTTCCCACTCCCCCTCCTGAGGATGACGAACCCGGAATCTCCCAGGTTGGCGCTCCTGAGCTTGCCCTTGGAAGAGTCCAGAGTGATGATGCAAGCCGTCGCGCTCCCCGCGATCACCTCCTTCTCCTCTTCCAGAACCTTTCGGTAAGCGTGGGAGAGGAGCTCCTTGGGAGAACCTGGGTGGGGAGGGTTCGGACGAGACTTTTCCTTCTCCCCTACGCCTCCGGCTTTGCCTTGATCCGGTTGTCTCTCATCTTGCTCCGTCATCCTTTCCGGGCAAGCGTGGGTCTCCGAGGCCCTCTTGGATGCGTGGAACATGAGGGCTTGAGAGAAGAGCGAAGGGTCGACTCCGTTCTCCGTCCATCCTCCAACTCCATCCGCTACGCCCATCGCCTTGTCCCCTCTCACTCCCATCTCGGTCACCATGAGACAATCCTCACCAGCCTCGCCACCCCTGAGCAGTTGATCCCTCCACCTTCCGATCTCGGATTCGGGAGGGAATCCGATCTGGTTCACCTGAGCCTCTGACGTTGTCGTCGTCTTCGTCGACGCCGCCGCCGACGATCCGGAATCCGAACCCTCCACTTCCGACTCTTCCTGAGCCAACCTTGGCTTTCCAGCGATACCGTAACTGATGATGAACTCGAAGGGACTCGTCGGAGGTGGGTTGGAGGAACTTTTGGATGGAGCGTAGGTGGCGAAGCCTCTCGGAGGTCCGACTCGGTCTCGGAAGACGTGGGGTGAGGAGGAGGGGGACGAACGAACGAACGAGGAAGAGTCGCGGTAGCGAGGGGAGGAGTGCTTGTTGATGCCAAGGATCAGAGGGAGGGGAGCCCTGGTCTCCCCATCATCGTTGGTAGGGCTGGGCCGGCTGCTAGGATTCGATGGGGAAAAGTCGAGGTTGGCTTCCCGCTTTGTCAGGAAGGAAGGTGTGGTCAAGCTGTGGCGGGAGATGTGCCTTTTCAAAGGGTGGCGGAGCATGGCTGCGAACGGAAGAAGGGAGGTGGGCCAACTTTTGGCTCAGTGGCGAGGTGGGAGGGAGGGTTATTGAACGCGAACTGGCGGAAGGCCCGAGGCAGAGAGAAGAGGAAGGATGGACGAAACGAAGATCCGACCTCACCCAAGGGATGCGAGTAGGAAGGGGAAGGAAGGTGCTGTGAAGGTTAGAGGGAAGAAGGAAGGCCGGGGGCGGGGTTGGAGGAAGAGCGCGCTCCTCTGATGTCTTGGATGGGGATTGATTTTGATGGTGATGAAAAAAAAAAAAAAAAGGAAAGGATCTCTCCCCTCGTTCTCGAATGCTCCCTTGCAAGCTTCCTCCTGCAAGGCTCCTTCCTTCCTTCCTTCTTCCTATCTCACACGCACTCTCTCTCTCTACCTCCCCTTGGTCCCCTCTCTCAGACAACCCCAAGGTGACTCTCTCTTGCCAAGGTGGTCCCCCAAGCGTGTGTGGCAAGGCAAGCATGGACGGAAGCGGTTCGTTGCTGGTTTTGCCAAGACGGAGAGAGAGGGGGAGCCGTACCAGACGATACCAAGGGTCAAAAGAAAGTGTTCAAGATCCCGGCCTCGCATCCAGCCAGACAGGACCCTCTTCTTCATCCCCTTCTCTCTCTTTCTCTCTCCCTCTCTCGTCGCTCCTGCCGTTACCCCAAGGTCCATCTCTTTTCCGCCTCCCTTGGTCTCTCTCCATCTCCCTCTTTCTTCGTCCCTACCTTTCCCCGTTGACTGACGACGAAGCCGCTCTTCGAATCCTGCGCATCCTCCTCCCTTCTTTCGGACCAGACTCTTTCTTCCCCATCCCCTTTCCGCTTCTTCCTCCTCCTATCCTTGTCCGACTCTTCTCTTCCCGTCCTGTCAAAGTCTTCGCCCCGGCTTGCGTCCCTCCTGCTCCTGCTCCTGCTCCTCCTCTCTTCGCTCCTCCTTCCCCTTCCTTTCCTTCTCTCCCTCTCCCTCTCGCTCCCCCTACCGTGTTCGGTCCCCTTCCCTCTCCTCTTCGTCTCTCTCTCCCCCTCCTCCTCCTCCTCCTCCTTCCTCCTCTTCTCCATCCTCCTCTTCCAATTCAACTTTTTCCCACACCTGGTACACAGGACGACATGGACCAGAGCGTTCCTGCTGACCATGTCGCCTACCACCTCACCGACTTCCTCCTCACCACCCTCTCTCGGTTCGAGGTAGGAAAAGTTGACCTCGAACGTCTCCAGCCTTCCCTTTCCCTCCAAGTCTTCCTCATCCCAACTGGACCTTGGACCGCCTCCATCACCATGACCACCACCACCCTGGCGATCCTCCGCTTTCCACCCCTCCTCCTCCCCAACCGAACCCTTCGTCCAAGACCTTCCCCTTGCATGACGATGATAGGGACACCTGAGGTTGGAGCAAGTCTCCTTTCCAATCCCTCCGAGAACCTCCTCCTCCGTCCTCCACCTCAACCTAGCTCCTCCGCTCTTGAACCTCTTGAGGTCGCAGATGACGAAATCCTTGTAGAGTTCCGAGTGGTACTTGATCGCCATCCTCCTCGAGTACTCTTCCGTCGGATTCGAAACCGATCGATCATCCTGAACCGGAAGGAATCGGTTGGATCGTTTCAGCAGGTCGAAGTCTGTCACACCTTGCTCTTGTTTGGGATCCCTTTTCGGAGGGTACCACGATCCAGACATGGGATCTTGGGACGGAGCGAGGGGGGTTGGAAATCGAAAAGGGAGGCGATATATGCGGGTTGTTGGGAGGCGTTTGATCGGACCAGATGGGGAACAGAAAGTGGGAACGTGGATCGAAGGGGATGATTGAGGAAGCGAGGGGAGAAGGTGGAGAGACAGGATGGAGTCGACTCTTTCTTTTTTTTTTTCCATCACCTTCTCGCTATCTTCACCACCACCTTCTACCTCCACACAAGCCTGGCCCACTTTTCCGGAAGGGGCAGGGGACGTCAAAAAGGACCAACCTCTTTCCCCTCCCTTCGGGTATTCAAGTAGAAGGATAGAAGGCAAATCGAACGAGCAAGGGCCTCAACAAACGAACACACGAATCATCGTGGACGGGAGGCTTGGATCGCTTATCCTCCTTTTTTTTCAAAGATTGATGAATGGACCAAAGAACGCGCGATCGCGATGAAGCCAGACTCGAGAGGAAAGCAGGTGGTGTCATGAATGAGTGAGGTCGGGACTTGTGATGGTACAAAGGATTCTGCTCGACAAGACAAAGGGGGGGGGGGGAGAGGACCTTCTCGGGGTCCAGATGAGATTCACGTCCAACAACCTGCCAACCCCTTCACCATTCAAGCATGAGAGAAGCGCGAAGTGGAGGGATGATGCGTTTCCATTTGCCTTTCTCCATTTCTTTTTTTTCACTTTCCCTCCTTTCCTGTCGGGGTGGAGTGAGGGGGGGGGGGGGGGGAAAGGGGGCGAAAGAGATGCTCATGATGATCATGAAGGGTTTGACACCTATCGATCCTTCTTGGTATCCTGGTCTGAGGGACTGGGAAGATCTTGACCTCCAACTTTTGCGACACCTCCCGATCCCTTGGGCCTCGTCTCTCCCGAATCTTCCAGGAAAGCGGCGACGATGTAGGCTATCAGCACGAGGTTGGCCACCAAGGCCGCCAGACCTCCGGCATACGTAGGGTTCCCTGAGGAAAGTTGGAAAGAAGGTGGACCCAAGTTGGTGAGAGGAGGGGGGGTTGAGGGAAAGGAGAATGAGTGCGGGGAGGGGACTAGTGGGACGAGTTTTGGGCGGCGCCCACTCACCATCAAAGAGACGATCCTTGGCGGCAAAGTAGGCTGCCAGCGGAGCAGCGAACAGAGCGACGCTGAAGAAAGCCAACTTGTAGTAGACGGACCTGTTGCGGAGTGAAAATAAGAGGTTTTAGGGGGGGGATGTGGGTGGTCAGCGTTTCTAATTTGGGGTTCAGCCCGAGAGTAGTGAGCGGGTGACGAGGTCGATTGAGGAGGAGATGCGAATGGGGGAGACGCGGTGATGGCGATGAGGATCATCACGGATGAACCTGTTCTGGGTTCGACTCTTCTCACAGGTTTGGATCCGGACCTCTGGGTGCCACTTTGGAGGGTGTCAAGGATGGAGACGACATGGTCATGGGTTCCCCCAGTGGCTTGGTTGGCTCTGACTTGTGATGGTTTGGTACCGTTCGAGGAAGCTCTTTTCCAAGGCCTTGGTTCCAGCTTGTTTCTCTCTCCTCTCTCTCACTCTCTCACACGCTGACTCGCTTCACACACTCTCCTCTCCTTCCTTCCGTGCTGTCAGGGCGAACTGAAGGGTTCTCAATCTCTCTCTCTTTCTCTCTCCTTCCTTATCTCTCCTTCTTCTCCTTCTTCTTCTTCTTCTTCTTCTTCTTCTTCTTCCACTTGAGGAGAAGGTGATGTTGTGTATTCGAGGAAACGATCTTTCAAGCGGAGAAGAGGTGAGGCAAGACAACGGGTCCTTTTGTCGGTCTTGGAGTGAGGAACTTGGATCAAGGTGGTCGGAGAGATGTGCGGGAGTAGGAGGAGAGAGGATGAAGACGAGGTGGCGGTGAAGAATCGACTGTGAGGTGTAGGTTCGAGGGAAGAGGAGGATGGTGAAGGGGAGGGAGGAGGTGAGGATGTAGTGCGAGAGGAGGTTGGGAGAAGCGTAAGAGTGAGCCGAAGGTGAGGGAGGGAAGAAAAGTGAGAAGCAAGAGCCGATCACCTCCCAACCGCCTTCTTTCCTTGCTTCCCTCCTTTCCCTTTCTCACCTCCCAACAGTGACAAGGAATCCCACTTCCATCCTCTCCCTCTCCCTCCGTCCAACTCGTCTCGAACCCCCCCTCTCATCTCGCTCCAACCCTTTCAACCAGCAGAACATCTGGTGGAGGTGAACCCTTCTCCCATGTCTAGCGCTTCGCCGGTCAAAATGTGAGCATCGTGCATGGGACTCTCTCTCCCTTCCGCTTCTATCCTTCCATTCCTGATCCTGATCTCTTCGATTTCCCTCCCACCCACACACTCTTTCTCTTTCTGCACCTCCCCACCTCCGTCACTCTGGTGACACCACAGCTTGACCGTCGGTCCCCCGGCGGGGAGGATCAGAGACCTCTTCTCCAAAGTGGCAGCCATCCAATCCAAGCACGGTCCCTTCTCCGCCCTCTTCATCCTAGGCGACCTTTTCAAGCCCCTCCTCCCCCATCCGCAGGACCAGCAGGACCTACAGTCTCTCTCTGAGGAGGAGTCTCAGCTTCTCGGCGGAGAAATTCAAGGTGAGACGAGACCCTGTCCAAAGCGATGGCTTTTCACCATGCTCTTGGAGGGCTGGAGTGAACATGGCTCTGTCCGACCTAAGCCAACCGTCCTTGGGAGATTCGAGCGACTCACAATCCAAATGCTTCGATCCACCTGCCATCCCAAACCCCTCTTCCGAAACTCCAGTCCCCCTCCCGACCTACTTCTATCAAGGCACCTCCAAGCTTCACACCGACGTCCTCCAAAGCATAAGGGTCTCCTCCTCGCCCAATCCTCTCACCAGCTCGGATTCCTTCAGCCACGAGATCGTACCCAACCTCCACTTCCTGGGAAAGTCAGGAGTCTTTGAAACCAAGGAGGGTCTCAGGGTCGCCTTCCTCGGAGGCAAGTGGGATGCAGCTGGATGGGCCTCCTGTCTCGAGACGAAGGGCGAACCAGGCCCTGCCACCCGAGCGTCAGAAGAGGAAGAGCTGAGTGTCCCCCACATCACCACTCATTCTGTAGAAAAGCTGTTAGGACATCCTTCCTTTCAAATCCCAGATCTCGTCGTCGATTCCAAGGGTTCGGCCCCACCTTCCAAGCCTGGTCAGCCCCAGACTCTGGCGCAAGCTAGAGCTCAAGCGGCAGCCGAGGCTGCGGAAAATTCGAACGAGGGGACGAAAGCTCCTCCCTCGATCCTGGAGACTCGGCCACCGATCGACCTCCTGCTGACAAATTACTGGCCCTCCGGAGTCTCCCTCTTCTCCAACGCGAGCCTCCCAGACGAGACGGCGAGGATCTGGGGTTGCCCACCAGTGGCAACGATCGCCAAGGCGGCCATGCCGAGGTACCACTTCTCGCTCGCTCCGGGAAAGGAGGATCCGACTCCGATCGTGGGCTTGACGGACGAGGTCAAGGAGGTCGGAAATTTTTGGGAGAGGGAACCTTACGTCAATGAAGTTCAGCGTCAGGGACGATCTTTCCAGACGGTGACCAGGTTCGTGTCGCTGGCAAGGTTCGGTAACCCAAAGAAGGCAAGGTGGTTCCTGGCTTTGAATCTCGTCCCGGCCTCCTCGACCTCCTCTTCCCAGATGGTGAAACCTGCCAACTCTACCATGAGCCCTTACTTCACACCGACACTTCAAGGTGGGGAGACCAGGAAGAGAGGTGGTGCTTCAGCGGATGCCAAGGGTGCTCAGGCGAACGAAGACATGGACCTCGATTCGGGACCCAACTTTCGATGGCAGGGTCAACCGACCAAGGCCAAGAAGAGGAGGACGAACGGAGGTGACGTCAGCGGTAGCGACGGTCCACCACCGGAGGGTTACGTCTGTAGGATCTGTCAATCCACCGAGCACTACATTCGCCTCTGTCCGCAAAAATCTCAACCTCATCCTCCACCATCTTCGTCCACAGTGGCTGCGGATCGGTCCATCGGATCCGGATCCAACGCGACGGAATTGAGAACGAAGGGGGAAGGGGAGACGATCGGAGGAGGATGGAAGCGGTCGGCGGGTCCAGAGACGACGACGACGCTGGGGATCACGTTCGAAGGACTACCCAACAAACCCATCATGCCAAAGAGGCCATCCAAGGTCCCAGTAGGACCGGAAGATTGCTGGTTCTGCCTTTCCAACCCAAAATGCTCCAAGCACCTGATCGTGGCGATCGGAGAGGAATGTTACATCGCTTTACCCAAAGGACAACTTCCACCACCTGGACCGTTAGCGGAGGGGGAGGAGAGGTTGACCAACGTTCCTGGAGGAGGTCATGTCCTCATCGTACCCATGAGTCACTCTGGCTCGATCAAGAGTTTCGAGCCGGAGTTGGCGGGACCCATCCGATCGGAGACGGAAAAGTACCTGGAGGCTCTGGGTAGAACCTACTCCAAATTCGATTCGGTCGCCGTCTCATGGGAGTTGGGCAAGACGAGCAACACCAGGGTGGGTCACCTTCAGACCCAGGTGATCCCCCTCAGAAAGGGAATGGTCTCGGGTCTCCTGGAGAGGTTGAGGAAGGGTGCCGAGGAGAACGGCCACCCTTTCGAGGAGGACGAGGGGGAGATCGAGAGGTACTTTCAAACGAAAAGCGGTGGAGGTCAAGGTGAGGGGGATTACTTCCTCACCAACTTGGATGGGAAGAGGATGCTGATCAGGTTGAAAGGGAAGAGGTTCAACATGCAATTCGCGAGGTGAGTTTGAGAGGGGGGTAAGGGGCCTCTCACGAGAAGAAGGTAGAATTGGGCTGAAACTCCAAATCACCACCATTCCCCCCCCCCCCCCCCCCCCCCCCCCCCGTCCCCACCTCGTCCAGACAAACCATCGCAGATCATCTTGGGATTCCAGAGAGGAGCGATTGGAAAGCCTGCGCCAGGACCGAGGAGGAAGAGAAGGAGGAAACGTCGGCTGTGAGTTTGAGCCAAACCCCCCGGCCCCCTCTTCAGCGCTCGTCGATCCTTCCACGAATGTCCTCATCTCACCCTACGTCTCTTCAACCGAACCCTTTCCCAACCATCCCACTCGAAACCTTTACCCCCCCTCCCCCATTTCAAATCAGTTCCGAGGGATCCTCGAGGGGGAATTGGACGAGGATTGATGTGGAATTATTTCTTTTCATTGTCCCACCGCTCTCTCTCCTCCTTCCTCTAATGGTCTTCCCCCCTTTCGTCCTTGAAGCAGACAATATCACCTTGACATGCACCTCCACTCGACTTGTACTTGAATGCTTCTCGATTCCTACTTCCCCCCGCCCCCTGGGGTATAAAACTCTGCAATGACACGAAAGGAGGGGTTGGGGGTAAAGGTATTCCTTCTTCATCTCACAGATGGGTTCTTAGAGTCAAGGGAAAGAGTCATTGGGACCTGAGGAGAGCCTTCCTAAAGTTTTCGAAATGCCTCTTGACCATGTCCATGGTGGAAGGGTCCAGGTCGTTTGGTACGAGCACGCCTTGGGAGAGGAGGCCAAGGATTTGAGGTTTCTCCTCCTCTTCACTTCGCTCACCCTCCCTTTCCGACCTAGGATCCTGACGCTCTGGTTCCACCTGGTCTCCATCGAGGTCCTTTCCGAACCTCCCTTGATCGTCGAATCCCATCCTGACGAACCTAGGTTTCGATTCGTTCGAATCCGTCTCCGAACCTGATTCGGAATCCTTCGGGTTCGATCCTCTCCAACCTGGAACTCGGACGGAGGAGGAGGAGGAGAGGTGGAGAGTGAGGAGTCCCAGGTAGAAGTGAAGGAAAGGTTGATTCCTGTAAGGGAAGAGGTGGATCACCAGGTCGATCTCCTCGAAGGCTTGCTTGAAATCCCCGGACCGGATCAGTTCCGAGAGGGTCTCCATCAGAGTCTCGATCCTCAGGGAAGGGACCTTCAGAGAGAGGGTTCTGAGGTATTCCAACCTCTTCCCGATCTCCACCTCCTCCCCTCTACCATCCGAAACCCCCTCTCCCCCCTTCCCCTCCACGACCTTGCCAAAGCTCAAGACCTCCAAACCGAACCTCCAACTTTCCTTGATCCTCCACTCGTGAGAGGAGAGGATCAACCTCAGAGCCCTAATCGCCCTCTCCCTATCCCCTCGTAAGGTGCATAACTGGAAGATCTCGAAAACCTTGGTCAGGTGATGATCCCTCCAGCTCCTAGGATTCCCTGGTCGATGATTTCCTACTTCTTGACCGTAGCTGTAGAGGATCCCATTCACCCTCTTGGGTTCGGGTCGTTGGAAGAGTGGTTTCCTCATCGTCGAGGATCTATTGATTTCTTTCTCTTCCTCTTTTTCCCCACCCTCTCCACACTCCTCCCTTCCTTCTCCACTCTTTTCCTCCCGCTTCTGGAATGAAGGTGTGGTTCGTACCAGAGTGGTGGGAAGGCAAGGAATTTCGAAAAAAGAAGCACCTCCGGATTACCAAGGTCGGATTTTTCCCAAAGTTTTTTTTTTCTTTTTCTCCTTCGATGAGGTGGGGAAACCTCTTCCCTGGATAAATCTTGGAGAAGGGAAGAGTTATTTGGAGGAGACCGCCACGGGAGGCAAGATGACGTAGAGGTGGGGAAGGAAAAGCTCTTCTAGTCCCCCCCTCCGACCAAAGATCCCCCCCTCCCCCAATCGGTGTCTTGGAAAAGTGGGAAGTGGGAGCAAGTCGAAGGAAAAGAGATGAAGTGGTTTTCTTTTGGTGGGAAGTGAGATGGAAGCGAGAGGGAGAGGGAGAGAGATCAACTTTCACCCTCACTCTTACCTTCCTTTTTTCCCCCATTTTTTTTTTTCTGGCATCACAATCCCGAATCCCGAAATTCCGACTCGCCTTCCTTCCCCCCCCCCCCAAATCGAAGAAACAAAGATGATTCCAAGGTTGGACTGGGTTTTCCTTCCTCGCCGAATTCCACAGAGCCTCCGTCTCCATCCATCCAAAACTTGGCTCTTCTCCTTCTTTCAGTGTAGCAAAAAAAATTTGGGTATACCGGAAGGCACAAGTGGACGTAGGTGGGGCGAGGAGAGGAAGGAGATAGGGAGAACGTGTGTTTTTTTTTTTCTTCAAGTACATTCGAAGCCGAGGCGTGCAGACTAAAGGCCGGTGGGATTTCCCCGCCTCATAAAACAGCATCAAAACAGAGGTGTGCGGAGAGAGACGGAAGAAAGAAAAGGGCTGACATAAAAGGAAAGGAAAGGAAAGGAAAGGAAAGAGGTGTAAAAAGGTGGACGTGTGGGTGCGTGTGTGTGTTTTGTGGAGAGAAAGAGGGGTCGGTGGTTCTCACGCTTCGCTGGCGACCGAGAACCTGCTCATCTTCCTGCTGGGTCTGCTACCGCGCTGCTTCTTCTCAGCCCGAGCGACCTTTGCCTGAGTGGCTCCTTCGAAGGCCGAGTCCTGCTCCCCCTTGAGCGCGGCGTTCTTGAGGATCTCTTCAAACTCTCTCAGGTCGTTCGACTCGAGCGCTTTCGAAGATGAGCCGGTAGAAGCCGCCCCGCTCAAGCCGTTCGCTCCTCCCCCGGAAGGAGAACCCTTGTTGGACCTCGCTTTCGCCAGGATCTCGGTGAACCTCTTGAGGACTTCGGGATGGTAGAGCTTGTCTTGGTCTGGTTGCGTGGTAGAATGACCGTTTTCAACGTTGTTTTTTTGGATGATGGCAAGTTTGGACTTGGTCAGTGATTCGTTTCTCACATTGGTTTCCCCTTTCGACTTCCACCACCCCACTCCATTCCCTCTTCTGGCTTTCCCTCCTGTCTACTTGATTGGAAGGTCTGGGGCACTCACAGAAGGGAAGGCCGTCGATCAGCTTCTTGATTGATCTTTCCGACTTGTAGGGCAAGAGCGATAGGCAGAAAGCAATGTCTCTCCACTGCCTCTCTTCCGAAGTCAAACGGAACCTGTCATGGTGGAAGCGGCGAGAGGGGTTGCAGAGGCGAGGAACGGGGAATGGATTTGGATTAGCTTCGTCTCCCATCTCATAACTCTTCCAGTGAGTCCAGCAGAAAGAAAGTGGGTGAGTGGGGACGAAAAAGGGCTCAAGAGAGACCAACCTCTGGCAAAGCTTCTCGACTACGTTCTCGGCCTGCTTTTCCTTGTCGATGAAAGTGAAGATGAACTTCATCGTCCTCGAGAAGGTCTCCTCGTCGACCGCGTGCTTTCCGATCGAGAGGTGCGAGATGATGTCCGGCAGGTTGTTGTACACGGCGTTCTCCTTGGTGGAAAGCTCGCTGAAGAAGAGCTTGGCCAGGTCCGAGACCCTGGGTTCCTCGTCCTCGAGGCACTTGGCCATCTCTCCTAGCTGCCCCTTGACCTTGATCATACCGTTGAGGATCAGGTGGGTGAGGACCATGAGCGTGTGCTTCTTGACTCCCAGGTCGCTGTCCCCAAGGCCAGCGTAGAGCTTTTCGCTGTTCTCGTCCACCAAGGTGCCGAAGCAGATGGCGATGTCTCCCAAGGCGATCACCACATTGGAACGGATCACAGCGTCCTTGGAAGTGGAAAGGATCCCTAACAGGAGACCCAGGTTAGCCTCGCAGAAGCTCGACGAGACGCACATGAACTTGCACAGGGTCAGGACAGCAGCTTTTCGCAGAAAATCGTTCTGTTTTTCCCAACGTCACCCCAACCATTGTTGATAAGTCATGTGAAAGGTATGGAGCGGAGTCAGAATATATCCAAGAAGTGGAAACGGAGAAAGAAAAAAATGGGAGAAGAAGAGAGAGCTCTTTGCACTCACGGGGTATGATTTTGGGCTGGAGCAGATGTGAGTGACCATCGGACCGAAGAGGGCGAGCAGGGATCTGTTGCCGTAAAGGAGCTCCTTTTCCCTGATGCTGGCGATCACGTCACCGATCTCGTCCTCGGCGTTGCCGGCGACCTGGTCCAACTCCTCGACCGCTCCACCTTTCCCGTCGCTCCCGTTCTTGGCGAGAAGCTTCTCCTTCTCCGACTCGGCCTTCCTCCTCTTGAATTCCCTCTCGACCAGCTCGAGGTAGACGATCTGCTTGAGCGCGACGTGGCCTACCACAAAGATGAGCTGCGCCAGCTGGAACGAATCGCCTTGGTTCGTTATCGAAGATTCCAAGGCGCCGTTGCTCGATTGGGAGCAGGGTGTGGACCGGCCGTCTTTCGAAGGCTCTCGCACTTTGCCATCCGAGCCTTGACTCGCGAAAGATTTCTCCCCTCCTTGGCCCTCCTCCTCCTCCTTTTCCTCTTCCTCCTCCTCCGCTTCGTCCTGCTTCCCATCGCAAGGCGACGATTCCTTGGCTTGGCTCGAAGGCCTAGGATTGAACACCTTGAGCGTCATACTCTTGACGATCTCGGTGCAGAGAGAATCAGGCTGCTCGCCAAGGAGGTAGATGGTCTGGATCGCGTTTTCGGCCAGACTGAACCATTCGCCATTTCCCCTGATTAGTTCCGAGGGCATCTGGATCACGGATCGAAGCCTGGTAAACATGGCGTGGCTCATGGGGTAACGGATGCTCTCGTCCGAAAGGGCACCTTTGACCTTCTTGAAGCTCCCTCCCACCCTCTGCAGAGCGATACAAGTGTATTTGGCCAGGACGACGTCCTTGGCCCCGAGGGGACCGAGACCGATCTTGAGGAGTGTCTCGATCCTTTCCGAGACGATCTCCCTCTTGGCCACTGCAAGCATGCTCAGCACGATTATGGCGCCTCTCCTTTGAGCCCTGGGTATAGCCCGAGGTACGGAGTAGACGGCCCAAAGCTTGGACACCACGTCCGGGTGGACCAGCTCCTCTGAGGCCATGGTCTTTAGCAACTCCTCAAGAGAGGTCAGTTCGGCCAAGGTGGCTCCAAAGGTCCTTTCGATCATGTTTCTCGCTATCCTTGCCACGTTGTCCTTGGCCGAGAGGTCGGATCTGGCATCAAAGTAGAGGGCCCTGTAGACCTCGATCAGGCGCGATCTGACCCCCTTGAGCTGACTCCCATCCTCCATGACCAGGGTGTTGTCCTTGGTCCAGATGAGGTGGACCATCTTTCGGATCCCTGCGCTAGCACCAGAGAGCCGGTACTCGTAGGCGACCCTGAAGAACTCCATACATTCCAGGACCTCGGCCTTGTTGGTCGATACGAGAAGCTGGGAGAGCACGGGCATGGCCTTCTCGAGCTGGGTGATGAAGTGGACTGCGTCCGCATAGTAGCGCTTCGTAAGCCTGAGCTTGACGATCTTTTCGGCGTCCACCGGTTCCATCTGGGCCTGGGCCGCAGCCAGAGCTTCCAGGTCGACCCCAGATCTTCTCCCCTTGGTCTTCTTCTCCTTCTGCGGCTTTGACCTCCTTGGACTGGAAAGGGATTCATCTCCTTCCTCCTCTATCTCCTCCTGTACCTCCTCCTCTTCCTCCTCCTCTTCAGCTTGCTCTTCATCCTCCAATTCCTTCTCGCCAGGGAGGTCCAAGACACCCTCCGTCTCCTCCAACTCCTTGCTGACAGCCTGGTACCTCTTCTGCCACTCGTCAAGGTTGAGCTCTCCGCCGTGCATAACGCCGTAAGGGTGGGTGAGGATGAGTTTGGTGAGGAGCGCGATGGCGTTCTTCCTCACTCCACTGCTCTTGTCTTCCAGGGCCCTGATGACGAGGTCGGTCAGGATCGTCCTCTGCTTAGGGAACTTTGTCGGGAGCTCGCACAGCCTTCCGCAGACGGTGATGAGCTTGCTCCTCACGTAGCTGTTGAGGTCGAGGAACCTCTCGAGCAGGAGCGAGTAGAAGGTCTCGATCTGCTTTTTCCTCCCCTCCACCGATCCCCTCTGCTCGTCCGCCGTGCCTTCGTTGCCTCCCATGTTCGAGTTGCCCGAAGAAGTCAAGGCATCGTCCGTTGTGGTGAGCTCTTTGATCAAAAGACCGAGCGTTTCTATCAGGGAGTTTCGCATGGGGTAGGACTTGATTTGGGAAGGAATGGGTTGGCGGTTGAATGCGAGTTAGTGCATGAGATTGACGATCGATCAACAACCAAGAGAGGAAGAAACGAACCCCACGTCACCCCTCCCCACCGCGCACTCTCCCCTTCTTCAAAACTCACCTCGCTGTCGAGATGCTTCTGCAAGAGGCTGATCTGTTTGAGAACGCTCCTGGGGGAGAGTTCCGCCATCCTGACCAAGAATCTGCCAAAGCTTCTGGGACTCTTTGTGTCCATCGCCCCGAAATTCTTGCCCGCGACCTCCCTCAGAACCTCCTCTCCGAGCCTCTCGTAGTCGAATTCGAGCCTCATGATGGAGAGCAGCTCAGCCATCGGTTCGGCCAGGTGCTCGTAGTATTGGAGAGACTGCATGATGGAAGTTTGAGCCGAGAAGGCTTGACCGTGCCCCTTGACTGCTTGGCAGATGACCTTGAAGACTCCCAGCTTGATGGCAGGGGTCTTGAGGTGAAGCTCGTTCTCTTGAAGGAGGAGGGCGGGCCTCATGATGCAACCCGAGACGAAAGAGTCCCTGGCTGCCGTCGCGGTCCACATCCTCTCGGACCGGACCCTGAGGGCCTTGGACATGATGTTGAGGACCGAGGGGATCGAGTTGGACCAAAGCCAAGAGGAATCGGTTTTTGCAGAGTTCGATTTCGAAGCCGCGCCAGGGCCGGCCCCTCTTCTCCCCTTGCTGGCTGTGGCAAAGTTGGACATTCCTCCGTGGACGGCGTCGTTCTTGCCGCCACTGTTCTTCTCGGCAACCGAGACGAACCACTGAAGCAGGAAGGCGTACATCTCGAGGGTCGTCGCATGACTCGAATACGAATTGGGATCGTCGCCGTCAAGCTCCCTGGAGGCCTGGTCGAGCGCGCTGTTCATCCCGCTGATGATCGAGTCCAGCAGCTTGTGACAGGCCGAGGGCGAGAGATGGTGAAAGTGCTTGAGGTAGGACCGGAAGAGGTCGAAGGTCTCGAGGTTGGTGATGTTATCCGAGGATGAGGCGATGCTGTCGATCGCCGTATCCAAGGTGGAGACCTGCTCGGAGGTGGTAAGGTCCTCAACGCCGACCTCCTGGGGTATGATGTAAGGCTCATCCTGCAATAGGAGGAGCTCGTCACCAAGGTTGAAGTGGCCTGGGTCTTCCATTTCTGTATGCGGGGGAAAGAGCTTGTCGCTTGTCCGATGGCGATCGCCGCCTTTTTTTTTCCCTACCCTTGTCCGCTCGCTTGATGGAGATAGATGCTCCCTTTCTTCTCTTTCGATGTGTAGGTGATTCGAGAAATGTTGGTGAAAGGGCCGGGATGGACGGATGGGGGTTGGAAGCGAGTCAGAGAGGAGTTGGTCAGTGAGGCTCTTTCTCGTACTTGACCGAGGTACTGAAGATGAAGAGGAAGGTGCTTAGGTGTCGTAGTCTCTCGATGGAGGGGAGTCCAAGTTGTTGATGGTGTGGGTCAATGGCGATGGCGATGGCGAAGGAGTAGAAGGGGAGAACAACATCCGGAGAACCGACCACGAACAACAAGACTACTAAACAAGAAAGAAATATTACAAAGCCCGATAATAACAGAGGAGGGTCAACGGCACAGTCACAGTGAGTGGGTGGTGAGTGAGTGGGTGAGGGTGGTCTTGATTGAGCCTTCCTGGTCGTGACTTTCGTGACAGTGGATCAACGCGACCGGTTCGACTCGCGCGACCCGATCACGTGATGATTCGAAGTGGAAGGAGAGCTCGATTGAGCCACGTTACAAAGGTGAGGGAGGGACAAGCTTGGAAAGAGGGAGAGCTCAGAGTCGATCCGAGGCGGGCGTAGAGTCGCTCTCTCACCACGCTGGCAGAAGAAAGAGCGGAAGAGGAGCAAGGAGCAAGAAGAAGAACAAGAACACGACCGAGAACGCGATGGAACGAAAGGCCAGAGACCCCATGCCGAGTTGAAAACGTGCATGATCTCCATTCCATCCCTCCCAATATCGAGCAAGCTCGGCGGGTTTGCCTGACGACGAAGGATCTCCCTCCCTTCACCATCGACCTGCCACTACTCTCTCCAACCTCCGAAGGTTTCCCTGCCGCCATCCCTTTCTTTCCTGCCAGTTCCGAGGGTTGATAGGTACAGTCAAGCTTGTGGTGGCAAACGCACAGCCCACGTCATCTCTCCAGTGTCTCCAGTCTCCACACTGCTCAAGGCTAAGACGCCTCTGACATTTGAAACCCACCTTGGCACTTGCCAGCGTTCCAACCTCCGATCCTGTCTCAAACAGCCTCGATCGCTTCAACCCTTCCTTCCTTCTCCTTCGCTTCCTTCGTCTTTCTCCACTCACACACACACGCCCCTCCCTTGCCATACGCCAACCCCCACTTGGGATTTCCCAATCAAGTTCTCCGAGCTCACCAGCCAACAATCGCCCCAACCACCAACAGCCGCCATCACCCCCGACCACCTTGGCCAGTACCTTGTCTCTGGTTAGCGTCTAGAACGTCGGGCAGCAAAGCACAAGTGCCAGAAGATAAGAAGGTCAAGACCAAATTCAAGTTAGCCAGACGCGATACCTAACAAGAGGAACTCCAACGACAAGGCATCGCCTCTTCGGATCCCCTCGTCCCTTAGGCTGTCCATCACCAAACGTAGAACGAGCCCCAACTCCTCGTCCCTCTTAGAGAAAGCGAGCACCTTCTCTCTTTAGCCATCCCCCCTTGAAATTAGTGGAAATTATGGTGAGTCGCATGGCCACGCTATCGATCTTTTTTTTTCGTCTTGCTTGCTCTCTGCTGGGGGCGGCGACAGAGCTGTGCCTATCGACCCTCTCCCTCACTCCCTCTGCCTCCTTCCTCGATCATGCAAACACTCACACCAAACCTACACCCACACCAACAGGAGCAACAATCCGCAGCGCCGCCTCAGGCAAGGAACGTGGTCAATTTCCTCAGGAACAAGGCCGGCATCAAGACCAAGGTCGGCGTTCTGAATGGCAAGAGGGTCGACTACTTCAAAGGATCCGCTGCGGTCAAGGCCGTCCTCTCGCCGGCCTACCAAAAGCTCAAGGACGTCCCAGAGATCAAGGACGAGGCTCAGGCTCAGGAAGAGCTCCACAGGATCATCCCATACGCCTTCTTCCTCAGGGTGGACAAGGGCGCTTCCAGCGGTGGCAAGGATGCCCCCAAGGTCATCAACATCAACCAACAACAAATGTTCAAGAGCGAGCTGGTAAGTTCAGGTGGAGGGGGGGGGAAGGGAATGAAAGAGAGTCCGAGCTTTTATATGTCTGTTCCGATTTCGAACCCTTGCCTGGCCGACTGACGAACGTGCAACCACTCGCCAACTTGCTCGACCTTACTACAGTACTACGCTTGGTTCTACGAAGGCTCTCAATTGGCTCTCAAGCTTGGAGGGTTGGGGATGGTGGCGGTCATGCTGGCGGGTGTCATGTTCCCTCTGTGGCCACCGATGATGAGGCTCGGAGTCTGGTACCTCTCCATCGGTGTCCTGGGCCTCATCGGCCTCTTCTTCGGCATCGCCATCGTCAGGCTGATCTTCTGGATCATCTCGCTGGTCATCCTCAGACCCGGAATCTGGATCTTCCCCAACCTGTTCGAGGACGTCGGATTCGTCGACTCCTTCATCCCCCTCTGGGCTTGGGACGTGCCGCCACCCAAGAAGGAGAAGAGGGCCAAGAAGGTCAAGAGTTCGGGGTCCAAGGAAAAGAGCGGCAAACAACAGGCCATCGCTGTGAGTGCTCTCCGATCGCCATGCCGTGCGTGGGTTCTTGGCAGGGCGCTGAGGGCAGGATGAAGCTGACCATGTCCCTAACTCACCCTCCTCTCTCTCTCTCTCTCTCTCTCTCTCTCTCTCTCTCTCTCTCTCTCTCTCTCTCTCTCTTCACCTTCGAAACTTGTGAAATGTGCTCGGCGAAAAAGAACTTGCCTGGTGCCCCTCAGAGAGCTCAAGCGCCCAAAGCTCCAGAAGCATCGGCACCTTCCCAACCTGCCTCTCAGAGGGAAGGAGTCACTACTGGCCCTGGAGGTCCTGGCGCCTCCGACAACCTGGACGACATCAACTGATTCACCCTCAAAACGGGATCCCCAACGTATCCTATCCAGTCCAGGCGTCTCAGGGAAAGGAGACTCGGAGTTCAGGATGGTAGGGATGATAGATGAATCGATGTTGGATGGGGGCTTTTTCTTTCATTTAAGGGCGTATAATGAATCCATAAAAATGAAAACAAAAACACCCGCACCCGCACCCGGAACACAGACCGGGTGAACAAGGTGGGAGCAGGGGAAGGGGTTTGAAGGAATGATTCCGATCAGAGTCTTTCCCATTGGGGAAGAGGGGGAAGGATGTAGGCAGAATGGGACGAAGGTAGCGGATCCCTCCACCCAACGTTTCCCTCCCTCGTGCCTCACAAAGGAAGTGGACTTCGTGGGATTGGCGCACTCTTTCGAATGCATCTGATCCCAGTGGTGGAAAAAAAAAAGTGTGAAAATTCGAATCCCTCTACCCAACCGACATCCTTGCTCTTTTTCAGACGTCGAGGAATGAGGTCGGGCCTTGATTCCCAAGTCCAATCTCGACTCCTCTCTTCAGGGAGAAGAGAGAAGGTGGCGGATCCAAAGATTTTTTTTTCTCCCCCTCCCAAATTTCGTTCAGAGGGGGGGAGGGAATGGTTCTTGGGCTTTTCGTCGATGTTTTTGTTTTGCTCTCGTTTCACCCCAGCATTCCACCCAGACCCGCGAGATGGGGGTAATAAGCGAAAGGCAAAAGTCTTGGGAACCATGTCAAGAGAGAGGGTGAGGGGTGACAGGAAGCAATCGGGAAGAGGGGAAGAGGGATGGGGACGTCGATTGGATCTTTGTTTTTTCAAAGTTTAAAATGGAAAGGCTTCATCATCCCTCACTTCCTATCTAGACTCGCTCCGTCTTGGGATCCTTCGCCCCAGATCTACAGCAGGGAGGCATTCAATCAGGATTGTCCGATGGGATCAAAAGCTATAGGGTAGATCGATCATGCGCTCTCCCGGATCGCCCTCCCCGGCGCCTACGTCGCCCTACTGACCTCTCGTTGCTTGACTCGCGAACTCGGCTTTTTGACTTGGCTACTGGACTTGAGGTGCCTTGTTCCTCTTGCCTCAATTCTTAGAAGGACAACCCCGTTCGTGCCCATGACCCGAGGGAGTCCCGATCCCCTTAAATATAGACCAAGGTTCCTTTTCAGCCTCTCTCCATGCCTCTACATCTCACCCCTCAGAACTCCGGTGGAGCCTCGTCAGGTGCCCTGGAAATCTCGGCGTAATGTTTACTGCCCATCTCCGTCAAGCGCGAGATGACCCTTGCGAAAGCGAAGAGCTCCTCGTCACCAGTGAAGATGGGGGATCCTCCAAGGTCCTCGATCGTCAGGCCCTGAGTCCGAGGAGATTTGCGAGGCAAAGAGGGATAATGGAACGCGAGAAGGGGTCGATGGCCCGGGATTATTATTTTCTTTATTTCAGTGAACTTGGTCGCAGAGGGAGGGTGGG
>KZ820149.1:4773-21177 GCA_003144235.1 Violaceomyces palustris | reverse complement strand
CCCCCCCCCCCCCCCCCCCCCCCCCCCCTCCAACCTTGGCATCCCTCCTTCTCCTTCTTGGGCAAACTTACCCTCCCAACCTCCAAATCCCCACCCCTCTCCCTCACCGAGAAGGAATCCCCCTTTTTGTAATCTACCTCTTCTCTCCCCAGCTATCCTACGACAAGAAGAAATGGCAAGGTTAGACCGAAGCGTTTTGACTCTCCCTCCCTCTCGGGTGACGAAAAAGGAGGTTGGTGGTGTCCAAGAACAATCACGACCGCCACACCACTTTGTCTGCCCTTTTTTTTTTTTGTCCTTTGACGTTCGAAGCTTTGGTCAGATGGATCTTATCGATGTAAGGAAGGGGAAGGCGACGTGTTGTTTGGACATATGTGGTGGGTTGATGGTGAAAAAAAGGGGAAGAAATGGACAGTACGAGAACCGATGATGGGGGGAGAAGGAAGAGTAGGGGAAAGGCAGACGGGGTACTCGTGAGATTCTTTTTTTTTTGTGTGTTGGGGGGAGTGGCGTCCTGCATATGCATGCTTCATCTGAGTATATGGATGAGTGTGTGTGTCTGTTTTTATATGCCCCCCCCCCCCAAAAAAAAAAAAAAAAAAAGGTGCATTCACCGCGTAGAGGAGGGGGTCTCTGTGGGCATCTGGGAGTGAACTTGGTAAGGGTCTGCGGTCGGTCGTAAAGGGTGTTGTTTTTCAGCTGTCACAGGACGACACATTTACAACCGCCAACGTCGTCCTTGGTCTCCTTGGAGACTTTTGAGTTCTTTGAGCCTTCAAAGCCGCCTCTGCCGGGGGTCCTGACAAGCATGGCAGCTCTTGTCGCCGCCTCGAACACGTTGTCCACTCCCTCGTTCTTGAGTGACGAGCACTCGTGGTAACTCCTTGCTCCGATTTGATTCGCGACCTCTTTGCCTTGAGCCCTTTCGACAAAGTGGCCGGCCAGAGGCTTCCCCTTGGCTATGGCCTCCTCTCTCAGATCCTTCTTACATCCGACAAGAAGGACTGGAACAGAAGGCCCGCATATTTGTCTTACCTCGTCCATCCACTGCAGAGACGGGCAAAAAGAAAGAAAAGGAGGGAAAAGGGAAAGGGCCTCCGGATCTCGTCAGTCGGGTGCGAGAGGTCTGCACGTAGATCAACGGGAGACAGGTGGCGTGCTCACCTTGACGGTAACATTTTCCAACGAATCCGGAGTGTCGATACTGAATGCAATCAGGATGACGTGCGCTTGAGAGTAGGATAGTGGTCTCAGTCGCTGTTGAGGGAGGGGGGGAGGGCAGCAGGAAAATGGAATCGGAGCCCGGAGCCCGGTGTCGGTTTGATTTACATATCATTGAGGAATAAATGCACTGCGGGAACTCACCTCATACTCTTCCTGCCCTCTGCATTGTGATCATTCCAAGGCCATGGGTAGTGTTGGTGGAAACCAGATCAGCAGAACGTTCGTCTCTGAGACGTCCTCATCTGTTCGGAGACGTCCTCTTCCTCTTCCTCCTGATCATCCTCAAGTACCTACGCAGTATCCCAGAGGGCTAGTTGGACGGGCTTTCCATCCAATCTGATTTCGGCGACATAATTCTCAAATATTGCTGCAAGGCAGGGTCAAGGTCGGAACGGTCACAGGGAGAGTCAGAGGGAGGAGTTCGGTACCGGAAGAGGGCTTGATCAAGTCAGTGTACTCACTTGGTTCCTAACGTGGATGATGAAGCGATTGCGAGAGCGTGGAACAGGAGAACAAGTAAGTTTTCCTTGACACCTTGATACCTTGCTTTCATGCCTCGTCACGAAAGGGGGTCAGCCAATGCTGTAAATAGGACAGCATTGATTGGCGACACAATCATGGTCGTTTCCCCGTTGACCTCGACTCCCACATCCTTCCTCGCTGTCCGTCATGGGATTTGGCCCTTGGGATTCCACTTGTGTAACTTGAGCGGAATCGTACTTCCTTGGTCAACTTGAATGGCGTCCAAAAAAATCCCCAAATATCATCGCTTCACCTGTCCGGGCATGAGGAACCTTTTTTCCATCATCCCACTTTACGATTCTGACAGCGCTCTCTCCTCACAAAAATACTCACATATTCTTGTGGGAATTCCCCGATCGCAAAGACGCACAAAAGGCTCGTCTTCCCGCACGCTCCATCACCGACGATCACAAGTTTTCTTCGAATCTGTCAGGGTGGGGGATCAGGACCGGGTCGAAAGACGAAGGTGATCACGAGGTGGGAAAGGAGGTAGAAAGGTTCAGTCCATGGCCCAGATCCCTGGTTATGGATGTGTAACGGTCCTCGGCGCTCGGCAAAGGCAAGAGGCGTGCAGCCTGATCGTAGTTGACACTGACCGGTGCAGGTGCCATTGTGATGCTACTTCCGTTTACGAGTCCTTATGCAAAGTGGCTGCTGGAAACTCTTTGTCCTTTTGTAACTTGATTGAGACCACCAACGCCGCGCCTTGTCGTATGTAGGTCCTTGGTCGGTTTCGTTCTAACTGATCGCAAGGCTTTCTAGCCTGGAGAGTGATCGATGTATACTGAGTAATGTCCCAGCTCGTTCTAGCAGTCGGTTATTGGTTTCCCTCTTTCGCTGTTGTGTGCCGATGCTTTCTCTGTCAGGACGAGATCAGGCGACCCTTGGTGAAAGGTGGTGATGGGCTCAGCAGCCAGGGTTCCAGAA
Source organism: Violaceomyces palustris (assembly GCA_003144235.1). Taxonomy (NCBI): domain Eukaryota; kingdom Fungi; phylum Basidiomycota; class Ustilaginomycetes; order Violaceomycetales; family Violaceomycetaceae; genus Violaceomyces; species Violaceomyces palustris. The sequence goes on along the minus strand of KZ820149.1, from coordinate 18,504 downwards.
GAACAGAAACGACTTGGTCCGAGCGAAGCAAGAGATGAGAGGAGCAGAGGGAGGGAATGGGTCTTGACTCCGTGGTGGTCGGTCAGCCTACGAGCGATGCCCTGCGATGGACAGATGACGCTTTGGCTCCTGAGTGATGGTAAACGGAAAGCAAGGGACGGCCAAGTGAAGAGTGAAGGTTGATAGTCGAGGCAGGGAGAGGGGCAGCCAAAGTTGGAGTAGGAAAAGGGGGGAAAGGGAAGGAAGAGTGAGAGGTGTAGATGTAAAGGAGGAGAGTCGTCTGTGGCCCTGGGCTCCACTCGGCTATCTTGCGACGACCAACCGTGTGAGCTTCGCTGGAGGCTGGTGGCTGGTGGGATGGATGGTCTCCTGGCTGGTGACTTTGGTGGTGTTGAGCTCAATTGGTCGCTGGTGTTGCTATCCTTTCTTCTTTGTTTCTTGTTCCTCTTTCTCTTCCTTTTCTCCTTCTCAGTTTTTCTCTCTCCTCGTCTGCCACCTCGTCTGGAGTGGCTGAATCTCTTTTTCTTTTCTGCCTTGTATCCTCAATCAGCTTGTGGCAGGGGCTATTTGGGTGCCGTGATTCAGGTGGATAGGTTGAAGCAAGTTGGGAGGGGGATGAAGGAAAGGGCAAGCGGGTTGAGTTTATGATGGCGTTGGCGATGATGATGGGGGAGGTTTTGGGTGGGACTGGATGATCCTCAGGCTAGAAAGTCACGGGTTGGACTGTTTGAATCGTCGTGTTTGCTTTGAGTTGTGAGTGTGGAACGAGTTGGATTCTTTCCTTTTCCCCTACTTTCCTTTTTGGTCATTCTCGCATCTGCAGTTGGTTACCATGGTAGTCCGCCGCCGCCCAAGGCCTCCTCACATCGACACGCACAAAAAGAGAGAGGAGGGAGAAGAGAGAAATAGAATCCAAAATAGGAGCTGGTGTGTGGGAATCGATCGCGAACAGCATCACCAAATAATCAGAGTGAGAATCTCAAGTCAAGTCATGAGTGTGAATATGAAATGTTGCACAGTAGATTCTCTGGGCAAGACTTTGTGACCATCACTCTTTGCTCTGGGGCTGACAGCCTCCACCAGCCAGCCCGATCCGAGGGAATGGTGAGGGGACGGGTTGGGGTTCTGGGCTGTGTTCGTTTTGTTTTGTGGTGCCGCATGGGTGTGCATGAGGTGCCATCGCCCTCAACACTCGGGACAAAGGACCCCCCCCCCCCCAGTTTGATAGCCTGAGGTGAGAGGGAGGGACGCTCAGGGCGATTCGGGGATCACATGTTGCCATGTTGCTAATACGTTCATGAAGACGAGGTAAGCATCAGACGAATGTAAGCTTCTGATTAACATCCCATGTCACCCTTCCTCCCATTCCAAGTAACAGTCACAGTGACCAGACACGCGGGCCAAACTAAGAAGTCCGCCCGTAAGGAGCATAAGGACATCATCATCTTTACGCATCTTGTCACCCGTCTCGAGAAGCAAACAACAACAGCTAAGATGGGGGACGATGAGATTAGCAAGAATAGTAAGATTAAAGAATAGAAAAGTGTGAGCGTAGAAGGGAAGGATTTCACTCGAAAAAGTGGAGGTCGCCCGGCTGTGAATACTTTCTACAGTAAACAAAGTAAATAGATCAGCACTAAGGACTTCTCTCCCCAACCTCTGGTCATTGGGTTGCGACTCAGAGCGAGCCAAGCAACCGCAACCGTAGATGGCCAAGAAAAGGGAAAAGAAAGGGAAAAAATGAAGCGAAAGGAAAGGAAGGTTTCTCTCCAGCGAGGTGGGTAAAAGTGAGCGAGGCGTTGAAGAAAAAGGGAGTGGAGGGGAGAGGGAGGAGAAGAAAGAAGTGCTCAAGATGATGATTAAAGAAAGAAAAAAAGAGCCTATGAGGGGAAAAAAATTCCCTGCCGGGGAATTGAACCCCGATCTCAGCAGATACCTCACACCCCCTACGGGAAAGTGAAAGTGCCGTATACTAGCCATTGTACTAACAAGGACTTCTTGTTTCTCTTTGAGAAATAGTGCATATTATACCCCCTGTACAGTGTGAAATAACACGAAATATTCCCATTCGATGGGTTAGTGGAGGCTGGTCAAGCACATCACCTTGTCCCCTCTTTGTGGGTATCGTTCCTTGTCAAGTGTCATATATCTTTCTCCACGTTAAAAAAAAAAAAAGGAGGGGGGAAGCGAAAAGGAATCACAACGATAAAGAAAGATCTATGAAGTAAGTCGCACCATAAGTGAATTGTCGGGCTGTTAGGATAAGCCTTTGTTGATGATTGAAAGGATTGAGATTCCCGATTCACCCAGGTGAGATCGGGACCGGTCTGGAGGTGGCGTTTCAGATCGAAAGTGGTGGTTGAGTGGATCCGCCGATCAGGTGGGAATGAACACTGGCAATTGGGCAAGACGGAGAGGGAACGGGAGGCGGGAGAGGGAGTTGTACTTGTGAGTGTGTTAATGAATAGAAAAATGTGATTCAAAATACAATAAAAAATATACCAAAAATGGAGCTTTCAGGATACCGCAGTTGAGGCTCCAGAGATGAGAGAGAGAGAGAAAATGGTGAAAAGTTGCCAACCAGATTTTTATCGCTCTTGAGTGATCGCGCGCCAACCTCGAGTGTAAAGGAGATTCTCTTCACCACCCATCCCATCCGATGTATTGCGATGTCCAGAAACCAAACTTCAGGGGCCTGGGATCAAGCGAAGAGAAGGGTTCGGGGAGAAGGATGGAAAGAGAAAGACCCGTCTGACACTCTGACGATTGACATCGAGCTGAGAAAAGAGAGGACGACGAATGGGGAAATGAATCTGAATCTTGATTGGGACAGCGGGAAGGAAGACGGACGGGGACGATCTCAGACCACCTCGACTATCTACACATAGGACTTCGATACACGACACGCATACCTTGCTCCACCTGGACCAGTCATAGTGGTTCTCATCAAGATGATGACGATCCCACGAACCTTTGATTTTCATTGCCATGATTTTTGAAAGACTTGGACTCAAACGAAGAGAGTGCGAGTGAGTGAGAGTCAGAGCAGCGATCGTGTCACCTCTTGATCAGCGGTAGACACGAATCGAATCACGTGAATATGCTCCAGCCCTTCGATGCGATTCGGCTTGTAAGAAAGGAAGAGGAGAGAGAGAAAGAAAAGAAAAAAAAGTTGAACAAGGTCATATTCTGATTGGACTCTCTGGTCATGATCGAACTTTGGCAAGGGTAAAGTGGGATCCCCGATCGGGGCAGAACGTGGATTGGGTTTTGGGAAGGATGCATCGCATTCACACCTATGTACTCCTTCACAGATGCTCAGGGAGGGAGGGAAGGTGAAGAGAGCGGAGGAGATGGACGAGTTGAACGAGTTCATACTGTACGTAGCACAGAGGGGAACAATTCGCTCTCATCATGGTGGTAAACTCCATAAGACAGAGGAAGGAGAAGGCAAAGGGAAGGAGAGGAAAAGCCCGCAGGTGTGATGGTGAGAGACGAGATGTGGGTGATTTGAGAGCGAGCGAAACAGAGGGAAAACACATTACGGGCTATGACCAATACGACTCGAGGCAGTTTTAAAAAGGGAATGCCAGGTTCGACTCTATTAGGATGGGCTGATCACTCTCACTTGATTCTTGTAATGTGGGAGAGAGGAAACACTCATAGACAATCATCAATGGTGGGTAAGAAGGAAGGGCTTGGTTAATAGAGGGCGTGGGTGAGCAGGAGGAACCAGAGAGAGAGTCACAGTTAGAGTCATAGTGATTGATTATTATGTGTGTGTGAGAGATGGAGCGAGGGCGAGAGGGAGGGAAGAAGGGGAGGGGAGAGCCAGTGAGCGTGTGGGTGAGGAGTGGGCAGGGTGCGTGCAAAGCCAGAGGGAGGTGAAGGGGAGAGGGGGGCCAGTGGGTCAGTCAAGAAAGAGTCAAGAAAGAGTCAAGGGCTGGCTTCCTGGCAGGGGTTTGAATTCAAGTGGGTCTTTGGCTAAGCGTGTATTCTTTGTAGTCGTGACGCTTGAGATTCTCTATCTCGTTCTGGGTGGCCATTTTCGATCCACACTTACATTAACACAGATGCTGGCTTGAAGTAGGTAAGGTGTATCCATAAATTGTATCCACGCTTCTTTCCCTTTCGAGTCTTGTATTCTCTCCTCCCTGGTCCCTCTTTTACTACTCTATCGAGTATGTAATCCTCTTAAAGCTCGACCCCATTCGCGAGTTACGACCTCACTTTAACCGTGGTTCACCCTCTTTGTATTCCCCCTCCCACCACCCCCATCCTCCTCCATCGTCTCATCATCCGACCTCGTCACCCTCCCAACCCTCACCACCTCCTCCAAACCTCGACTCCCCCCCACTCAACCCCACTACGACCTCCCTCATCCCACCACTTTCTACCTTCCTTTCCAACATCTCAATCAACCTCCCTTCAAGCCCTTAGGCAGAACAAGAAAAAAGGAAAAGAGAGAAAGAGAAAGGACAACCCAAGGTCGATCTCGCGATCATCCCCCTCGCTCCGTTCCAAACCCTCTTGCCCCAATCGTCACAACCACCCTTCGTTTTACTCTTCCTTTCTTTCAGCCAGCCCGGACCACTCCCTGCATTCACAAGTCGTTGAAGCGGTGGGAAAGAAAGGAAAGAAATCACCCAAAGTACGGAAAGGAAGAAACGATTTCATCATTTCGACGGGGTGTAAAAAGGAAAAGGGAAGAGTAAAAGAAGAGAAAGCACAAGGAAAAAAAGTAAGGCTGAAGGAAAAAGAAGACGAGCAAAAGGCTCTTCACCCTGATTTCTCTGCCGTCATCAATCCGTAACGTTTCTTAGTTTCTTTTTTTCTCAAAGAAAAAAAAAAAAAAAACCCCTTCCAGAGGACCGAGTGCTTCATCGAACGGCCTTTTGGGGATCGAAAGACTCCGTACTTTCAGCCTTAAAGCTTTCGTTCTATTGTCTCCCAGCCTTTGAATCATGGCAAAGGCAAAGGCCCCTCCAAGGCCGAACCCTTCGTCAAGGCCAACCCAACCACCTCCAAAGGTTGCCGCCGCCGCGGCTGCAGCGGCGGCAGCGGCGCAACAACAGCAGAGGCAGTCCTCGACTCCCACACAGCCTTCATCCCCCAGTCTTTCCAATGAGCAGATTCAGTCTTCTTCTGCTTCGAGCAAGAAGAAGAAGAAAAAGTCAAAGTCGAAGTCGAAGGATGCCGAAGCTGTCAATGGCCAAGAGTACGACTCGCCAACCATGAACTCGGCGGCTCATCCCAGGCCTCGTTCGCCCGGTGCTTACTCTGCCACTGCGAAGGCTCAAGCAGATTTGCTTGCCACTGCGAGCGATCTCTACCGCCGTATTGAGGCCGACCCGCAAGGGATCCCTGACGATGACGCATACTGGACTTCACTTCCAGCACACCTAAGGACATTCATCAGGAACGCGCTTCCACTCGGCCAATTTCCTCCAAGTGCCCAGGCTGCTGTGAACGGCAACCCTAACGATCCCAACACCAGGCATGCGTCCACACAGGCCATGATCGCCGTCGCTCAGCAGCTCGCGCAGGCTGCACACGCATCACAGAGGCACCTGCAGCAGTTCCCTCCCGGCACCCATCCTTACCCGCCCTTACCCTTCGACCCTTCGATCTTCGCGGATCTAGCCCTCCATCCGGAACAGGCCTTGCCTCTCCACCCGCACCCCAATGCTGCTGGGACGAACGCAGGGAACCAGCCGAATGGCGCGCATTCGCCTTTCGTGCATGGCCGAGCCCACGTCCAGTACGCCACGAGTCCCAACCCCCCGCCCACTCAGCCCCCCGGCGAGCCTTTACCTGCTCCAGTCGTTTTGGTCAACGAGTACGGCGAGGAGACTGGAGACTACGATGATGAGTACTACAGTGACGATGAGCTCGACCACGACGGCGGCATGATGGGTCATCGAGGTGGGATGATGCCGGACAACAGCGGCGTCTGGATCCAGGAGGACATCAGCAGTGTGACGAGCGCTCCCAATGGGGTCCTCGGCTCCGCGAATGGTGAGCAAACGGCGACCAAAAAGAACAAGAAAAAGAAAAAGAAGAAAAGTGGCACCGGTGGTGGAGGTGGGATCGACGTAGCCGGCCACCCAGCTGGCGGCATTCAGGCCCAGCCCCTGCAAGCAGCTAGACCCGGGCAACAGCAGTACGCACCAGCATCTAACAACAATGCCACACTGGCCCAGTCTCAAGGGAACAGGCCTGGCGGGAACCAGGTGCAACCTCCTCCAAGTTCGAGGGCGGCTGGGAAGCAGCCCATGACTTTCAACTCGTCCAATGCCAAAGCGGCGGCGCGGCCAGCAAACGGGAGTGGGGTGCCGCCCCCGTCTTCCACAGCAGCAGGTAAGCGCCCGGCAGCTACCACGACCAAGTTGAGCACAAATTCTCATAATCATGGCTCGAATCACGCTCCTTCCACAGCTGGCTCTAACCCACCAACGCGGATCTGGTCCACAAGCTCCGTGGAAGAAAGAGAACGCATCAAGGAGTTCTGGCTGGGGCTGTCAGAAAAGGAGCGCCGAGAGCTTGTGAAGCTGGAGAAGGAAACCGTGCTCAAGAAGATGAAGGACCAGCAAAAGCACGGCTGCAGCTGCGCCGTCTGCGGCCGGAAGCGGACCGCAATCGAGGACGAGCTAGAGGTGCTCTATGACGCCTACTACGACGAGCTCGAAGACTACGCCAACCATCAGCAGAGGTGGGCCAGCAGTGGCGGTACGATCCCCCCTCCACCTGGCCCAGGTCCTTTCCCAGGAAGTGTTGCCCTGGACAGCAACGGCGCTGTGATCGGTGGAGACCAAATCACACAGCCGAGAGGGCACCCGGTACGAGGCGATGGAAGGCATCATCATGGTCACAACCACCCACACTCCCACCCGCACCCCCACCAGCATCCCGCTGCCAAGAAGGGGGGGGTTATCCCCCCCGAATCTTCAGACGGCTACGATGAGGATGAGCTCGACGATGAAGAGTATGACGAAGAGGACGAGGACGAGGAGTACGAAGATGAGGAGGAAGACGAAGAGGCCGAGCTGGAGAGGGAAAGGGAGCGCGAGGAGGCTGCAGCTGCCGAGGTCAAGAAGAATGCAGGGGTGGGCCAAGGAGTCGGGAGACGACGGGCTCCATCAGGCCAAGTCAATCAACCTGGCACTGGCCAAGGGGACCTCTTCGGTCTGGGAAGCAGCTTAACAGTGAAAGGTGAGTATCCGCACATGGAAGCCCGTAGATTTGCCTACTCCCGGAATCCCCCTGCCACCCAACGCACTTTCCTGCTCCTTCCTTGCGCGTTACATCCTCTTTCCCCGTTCTTCCTTACCTTCCGGCGGAACTTTCGTCGTTCTATGCCTCATGCTGGTAGTTCGCATGATAGCCTACAACTATCCCGGCTCGTCATGCAAGTCCTAATCTCCGCTGAGGGCGGGCTGCCACCCGCCTCGCCATCTAGGCCCCTTCCCCCCTCCTGATGAACATCTTTCAACAGTCCTTGTCTAACCCCGCTTACCTCCCCTTCTCTTTCTTTGGCGTCCGCTACGCCCCCATCATCCATAATCAACTCCTACCTCGCACCTTTGCACACACCGTAACCAACGTGGCGGCGCTCGATAAACTTGATTGCAAACCAGGAGGTATCCTCACCGTCGCAGACGACCTGCTTAAAAACGACGGGCAAAAGTTCCTGGAAATGATGGAGCAACTTGCGGAAAGGAGAATGCAGCGCGAGGAGGAGGCTGGCGCCGAATTCGGAGACTCTGAAGACGAGGACGAGGACGATATGGGAGACGAGGACGACGATGACGATGAGAACCTCGATGACGAGGACGACGAAGATCAAGATGTAGGTGACGTGACCTTTGACTCTTACTTCATCTCCCACTCTATCTCTGCTTGTTAGCCGAAACATTGACATTTCACACTCATCGATATGACCACTCTCTCACAGGACGCCATGACCGACGAACAGCGAATGGAGGAAGGCCGAAGGATGTTCCAAATCTTTGCCGCCAGGATGTTCGAGCAGCGGGTCCTTCAGGCATACCGCGAGAGAGTCGCCCAAGAGCGTCAACTTCAACTGCTTCGCGAGCTCGAGGAAGAGGACATGAACGAGAAAGCAAAAGAGGCGAAGAGGGCAAAAGAGAATCAAAAGAAGAAGGACAAGAAGAGGTGAGTCCAGAGAAATTGAATGGAAAAGCAAACAAAGAAAAAGAAATCTGCTCACAGATGTTGGCCAGATCGAATGTGCATGCTGACCAACCCGTTCCTCTCTCCGAACACATGATGTCATCAGGCAACTAAAGCAACAAAAGGAAGAGGAGCGCCTTCGCAAGGAACAGGAACGCGCAGCCGAAGAGGCCGCCGCCAAGGCCAGAGCTGAAAAGCAACGCGAGGCCGAGCTCAAAAAGCAAGAAGAAGCAAGGCTTAAACGCGAAGCTGAGCGTAAGGCTAAGGAGGAGGAAAGGGCCAGAAAGGAGGAAGAGAAGCGCAAGAGGCTGGCCGAGGAGAAGGAAAGGGAGCTGGAGAGGGAACGGAAGAAAAAGGAGAAAGAGGAAAAGGCCAGGCTTGAGCGTGAGGCCAAGGAGACCAAGGAGAAGGAGAGGAAGCTCAAGGAGGAAGAGGCCAGGAGGGCACGCGAGCAAAGGGAAGTCGAAGAGAGGGAGCGCAAGGCCAAGGAGGAGCGAGAACGCAAAGCCGAGGCTGTTCGCAAGGAGAAAGAGGCGGCCGAAAAGGCTGCCGCCCAAGCCAAAGCCCAAGCACAACAACAACAACAACGCTCGTCGATCGCAGCCCGAACTCCGGCTCCTGCCACCGTCAGTGCTTCCGGCATTGGCGCTCCGTCTCTCGCCCCCGTGCCTCCGACTGGACCGCGGGCAGCTCAGTCGACGCCGAAATCCTCTGCGAATGCCTCTCAACATCAGGCGGTCTCAGCTACCTCTGGCGCCAGGGGAAGGAATGCCTCAGTCCCGTCTTCGCCTGCTATCAGCCAGTCCGCACCTCGACCGGGCTCTCAGCAACAGCAGAGCGTTGGAGGAGGGCGTGGAGGCCGAAACGGTCAGTCGCCAGCGATCGCGGGAGGAGCACAGGCTCAGGTACCAGCTTCTGCCTCCTCAAGTCTTCCTGCGCCACCGCAAGGATTGCCTCCACGTCCATCATCAGCCGTGGTCAACCCCCTGGCCCACCTCCAATCGTCACAGGTGCCGTCCTCCTCCACGAGCACTCCAGCGAGCGTTGGGCTTCCCAGGCCACCTGTCTCTGCCAGCCTCCCCACCACCTCGGTCGTGGGATCTGTTGGATTCGGATCGATCGCAGCACAGAGTTCCTCCTCGGTTACCGCATCCCAGTCGATTCAGAAAGCGGGCGGGATGGTTTCACCTAAGCCATTACAGCATGGTAGCGCCACAGGTCAAACGTCTACGGGCCAGCAGCTGCTCTCGCAGCAGCACACCCCTGTCTCAACCCCTTCACGTTCCACTTCTGGAGGATACGGGCAGGGCACCTTCGACAGCTTGCGGTCGCCTACTTTGCCGAATGGTCTACCACCAACCATGGGGCTCGGAGCGCCCGGCAAACTTGGTCTAGACTCGGTTTTGCAGTCCCCAGTGCTTGGAATCGGGGCTGGCTTGGGTTCAGCTACCTCGTCCCTTGCCTCGCTTAACCTCGGAGCACAGGCGATCGGTCAACAACCCTCCAAAATTCCAGGCTCTGCGGGTCTCAATGGAATTGGCCAAGGCCCTGCCAGCCTCATGAGCCAGTCTATGCCAAGTCACATGCATAACCAGTCGCCTTTGAACCAAGCTCCAGGCACGACGGTCAGGTCTCGTGCGCCATCTCTGGCCGAGTCCGAACACTTCAGTGGACTGGGACTGAGGCCACCCTCTTCCTTGTCTCACAGAGCGATCCAGAGGCCAACACCACCGACACCTATTGGACCGATCGGCCGGCCAAGGCACACCGACTCGATCCACCACGACGACGGTCTTTTTGGGCCTTCGCCCATCGGCAGGTCTTCGAGCGTATCCAACGCTGGCACTGCTGGGAGCGGATCTGGACCCACGAGTCCCAAGGTTCCTGAGGGTATCTTGGGCAGTTCGGCGCTCGGTGGTGACGACGAGCTGATCGAGCCAAAGCCTAGAAGGACGAGCAACACTGCACCAATCACGGCCGGAGGTGGACACTTCTACGGTATTGGTGTCGGAAGTGTTGGCACGGGGGCTTTCGGCATGAGCTCGTCCTCACCATGGAGCGCCTTCTCTGGAGCCGGCCCCGCTGCCCCAGGCTCACAGAGCGCAGGCTTCAGTAGTGCCCCGGGTGTTGGATCACCGGGCTCTCTTGGATTGCCTCACAGCGCCGGCCTGAGCCAGGCATCTGGAGCAGTAGGTGTTGGGGTGGGCTCGGCAGCTTCGATCGACCCTTGGGCCAGGGCCCAAAACAGCTGGGACAGGGCCCGATTCGCCTTCGAGTCACCGGGAGGAAGCTCGGCAGTATCATCTGGCCTTACAGCGGGTCTGACGGGTCCACCTGGCGCTTTGGGACAGATTCACTCGCCTCCTTCTCACCACCTCCACGGAGGCTCTGGTCAGCTGCCTCACACGCTCGCCGCTCCAGGTTTGGGACAAAGTCACGCCGCCAGTGTATCGAGCCATGCGGGAGGGCCTCTCAGCCCTTTCGGAGCGCCGAGGAGCATCTTTGGGGCTCCAGGACATGGTGCGATCGGCCAGGCCATTTCGCCCACCTCGCACAGTTCCTCTCAGGGCAATGATCGCGGACTCTGATGATGTTGCTTTCTGTTTCCTCTTTCCCTTCTCTCTTTTCTTCTCTCTTTTCTTCTCTCTCACCTTGAATTTTCTTTCGTCACGTCGATTCACCCCCACCCTTCCCCCCTCTCCCCGTCGACCAGCTAATCCGTTTCACCATTCTCTGTCTCTCCCCGTCTCTGTCTTTTCCTGTTCGCCAATTTGAAAGGCTAGCGATCGCTTCCAACCCAACCTATCGTTTTGTTTTGTTTTGTTTTGTTCTTCCCCTCCCCCTTCACCGTAGTGCTGATCGTGATCCATGGAAGGAGTGGATCATGGATTCGAAATTCTGCTGAGCCGGGGAGATAAACCGCTCCACACCTCTATCCAATCCTCTCTCGTCAATGACAAACCAAGAAACAGAATCGATCAGAATGAACCAAAGAAGAAGAAAGCAAGAACCAAGCACCAAGCAGACAGTTGGCGTCTTGTCCTTCCGTACGAACTCTCTCGGTCATTCTCTGCTACCTTCCACTCCTACCTTTTCTTTCTTTTCATAAAGAAAAAGAGAGAAGGAGGGGGAGGGGGGAAGGAAGGAAGGAAGGAAGGAAGGAAGGAAGGAAGGAAGGAAGGAAGGAAGGAAGGGGAGAAAAAAATGAAGGAACGAGCGAAGCGCAGCTTTACGATCAACTGCTTTTCCTTCTCTTCTGAGAGCAGAGCCACTGACCAGGTGGAGGCACGTGATCGGATCGTTCCATTTTTGGTGGGGTGGGGCGCTTGGGAGAACGAGCGCCTCAGTTGAGTTGGCCCCGACCACCTCTCAACTCAACAGACCAAACCTCCACGTCGGATTCTCCCCTCCCCTTCCTCGAATCTACCCCCACCACCACCACCACTACCTCCAACCCAACTCGCATCAACAGGAGACCAATTTACGCACAAACTCACGCAAGTAACCGCATCCTCCTCTCTTCCCTCTTCCCTTCGACTTTCGCTCGTGGTACAAGCACTGCGAAAGGAAAAAAGGAAGGGTGTAAAAGATGAACGACAGTCTCGGAGCTATCCTGGCCATCGTCGTCCTCTGGTTCGTCATCAGGTTCGCGTTCGGAGGAAACGGCAGCGGCGGATCCAACCAGCATCAGAGAGGTTTGAACGATCATCTGGACCGCGAAGCCGGTGGTTTGGGAGGACTGAGGGTCAGGGAGAGGGAAGTCCCTCAGCACATGGTGAGTCTCGGTCGAGGTTCTTTTTTGCATTCATGTAAGACGCACACCCTCAATCGATCACGTACCCCTCAAAAATAATCTGCATATGAAAAGGTCGAAGCCGTACAGGCCCTCTTCCCTCAGATCCCGGAAGCCTCGATAAGATACGACCTCCAAAGGACCGGTGATCCAGAAGTGACGTGCAATAAGATCCTCAGGGATGGAGGCTTACCACCCGTGAGTTTGCCTAAGAGCGTGGCATCGCTGTAGCCCTTCCCAAGCTGACCTTCTCACCTCTCCACCTCTCTTCTTGGGAACGAAAGCCTCCTTCGGGTTTCTTCGCCTCTCCCCCATCGTCATCCAACCTCACGAGGGGATCTTTAACGGCAAGCGGATCGGGCGACGCATCTTCTTCTTCCATCGGAGCGACCGACCCAGCCAGGATCGGTTCCACTTCCAACCTGGCCGACGCCGCCACAAGACCCTCGAGACCCTCGTCCAGCAAGACGGAGAACCTCATCTCGAGGTTCGGTCTGGAGAAGAGATTGCGCGAAGAAGAGGGTCCAGGAGATGGCCCAGCCAAGGAGGAGGAGGAGGAGGAGGAGGAGCAAGATGGGGACAAGATAGATATCAAGGGAAAGTCGGCCTCCTCGTCGGTAGGGCGGTGGGCCAACACGGCGGATGAGAGGCAGAGGATACTGAGGGAGAGAAAGGAGAAGATGATCCTCGAGGCGAGGAGAAAGCTCTTAGAGAGGCAGAAAGAAAAGGCGGCGCCCTGATCCCCCCCCCCCGCTTGGGTCTGTCTTAAACGAAAGCAAAGGCTTGTTTTCTTTTTCTTCCTTCCCCTCTTTTCACTCCGAAAGAAAGTCTTACGCACGCACACGCACGCGCACACACACAGTCGCTCTCTCTTATTTTCTGCTTGGACCGCCCCCATGTGGGGAGGGGAAGGGAGTTGGGGTGATGTTAACGATGAAATGAGGAAAAGAAAGGATTCGTATGTATTGCGATCAAGGAATTGTTCGACAAGCGAGGTTTGGCTCGGGGAGGGGGTTGTTTAGTTTTCATCTTGGGTGGGGAGCAAGTGGGGTTTTCGAGGTGCGCGACTCTTGTCGACGTTTCAGAGATGCTAAGAGAGAGATCACGGTAAATTGTTTTATGGTGGGACCTCATCTCACGCCAGGACGAGGTCAAGTTTCTGCAAGGCTTAAAAGCTGGTTTCAGGAGGCTGGGACTTGGTTATCGCACTTGGAGCGGATGGCCTCGCAGTCGTAAGTGAACACGAATTGGACGCTGTCTTGCATGCTGCTGAAATCCAACAAGAAGCTGGGTTGGGCTCGAGACTTTGGCCCTCGATGTGGGACGCAGTCGAACTCGTCCTGTTCCAACTGCCTCTCCCTCTCACCTCCGGCATCCTTCTTGGAGACCGAGGTGGGCCAGATCATCAGGTCGGTGAAATCGTCGTCGGAGCAAGTGGGTTGGTAGACCGACCTTCTTCTTGAGTCGATCGTGATCGTCCTCGATCTCAAGTTGGGACAAGAACGTCTGACGAACCTGATGTCGACCGAGCTGGATTCTGAAGAACTGTAGCTTCCATGGATGATTCCAGGCTGAATTTCGAAACAGGGCGAAAGAGATTGGCAAGGTAGAAAGGGCGATGGAGGGAAGAGAGGACCCCATAGGGTATCAGTGGGTTACATCCAGGGAATCCCCTTTCCCTCTCTCTCTCTCTCTCTCTCTCTCTCTCTCTCTCTCTCTCTCTCTCTCTCTCTCTCTCTCTCTCT
>KZ820148.1:0-21209 GCA_003144235.1 Violaceomyces palustris | reverse complement strand
GGGGCTTGGTTGTGAACGACAGCTTGTGAAAGGCGGGGAAGGGTTTTATGACTAGGAGGGTGGGCTGGGTGTGTGGCGCGGGAGAGGTGAATTGGGAGGGAGAGAGAGGGAGAGGCAGGAGGGAGAGGCAGAGGGAGGGTGAGAGGCAGGGCAAAAGAGCTAGGGGGAGAGGGGAGAGGGAAGAGGGGAGAGGCAGAAAGAAAACGGGGGGGAGAAAGGCTGTAAAAAAAGAGGAAAGGCTATCCTTGGGCCGAAAGCCGTTCAAAGGGGTTTGTAAGGGTGGTCAAGACTGGATGGAATTCAAAACTGGACGTCCAGTCTGAGTGTCCAAGGGGCCTTTGTTTTTTTTGTTTTTTTGTTTTTTTTTTTAGAAATGGGAAAGGGAAAAAAAAAGGAAAAGCGAAATGCGGGGTTGTTGCTCCAAGAGGGCGGGGTCCAACCGTCCAAGCAGCTTTCCCCTCCATCTCTCACCCTCCCTCGCTCACCTCTCCCTGTCGATGGTCTCTCTCCCCCTCTTCATCCTCACCTTTTGGAGTTTCTTGGAACAGGTTTCCCCATTCCCATCCCCACTCGCACCCACTCCTAGTCATACACTCTCTCCAAGACCGGTTGTCGAAGGGAGGATCGCCTTTGAAGACCTGGACTGGTAGAGAGGGGGGGGGGAGGGGAAAGGGCCTCGACGCGCGCCTATCCGAAGCGTTCGATTAATCACAATCAACGACATTCGCCCTCGCCTCTTTCCACCTGCCAATCAGATTCGTTCCAAATCATCACACGGTTCACCCATTTCAAAGACTAGTCACATGCGAGTGGACCAACACACGCACACACACTCCTTGCTCTCCCTGTGGTCAAGGCGGAGATCGCTTTCACGGAGTTTCCATCCCTTCTCTCTCAATCTTTTTTATTCTATTTTTTTATTTTTTTATTTTTTTTGCCACTCGCCCCTCTCCCCCCTCCTCACCCTTGTTCCACAGTACCCCACGACAGCTAGACGGGGAGAGAGAGACATACACATACACACACACGCGCGAGCAGAACGAGCTCATGCGCCTCAGTTTTGGCTCTCTCTTCCTCCCCTGTTTGATTTCGTTCGTAATTCCGACTGCCCCTCTACCAGCCAGACAGCCCGTCGGCCCCATTCGATCAACCAGAGCTCATTCCTCACACTCGCTCCTCGGCCGATCAACGTTTACAGCCATCTTTCTAATGGTCACCAGCGAGGGAGCCAAAGGGGGGAGAGGGGGGGGGCGGGGTGGCGGCTGGAGCTCCCAAGCTTCGGTAGCAACCTCACCACCCTCACCTTTGCAGTCCAACCATGCAGAGGCGCAACAGAGGAGAAGAAAAAAATAATGTATCAAAGGACGGTGGTATGATGTGACAGCACCTCTCCTACACCCCTACCCCTTCGCACCCTGCTCTCATGTGCGAGTGGTCGAGTGAGAACCCGTTGAGCAGCGTGATGGTGAAGTGCATCTGAATCATTCAAAAACGGATGGTGGTGGCCATGGGAATACGAATCTTGAAGATGCGTGTGTACGTAAGATCAGACTGTCGCGTCGCACGTTGGTCGGATCGCCCCGAGGAGAAGGAGGGAGGAGGGAAAGGGTTTGTAGGAGTTAGACCAGTCCCATTCAGGATTCGAAACACGTCTCACAGTCACCTAGATGAAGTCGGGTGAGTGTTTCTAGCTCCTCCAATCCGGGGTCCCCGCAAAACCTACACCAAACCACACCAAGAGCAGGGAGAAAGGGCAAAACGCACAGTCACCGCCACCCACCCCACACACACACACACACACACTGGCCTTCAAAGTCAAAAGGCTGAATCCAATCCACACAAGCGGGGGCAGGTTCAAAACGAGTGCTGACCGTGTACCCATCACCCTTCAGATTGCGATTCACCTGACAGGTACGGCTACGGAACGCCATCCCACCCTCTCTACCCAACCAGAATCCAGAAGGAGGAGAGGAGGGCCAACGGGAAGGTGAGAAGAACGACCGACGTCTTTCAAGAACGAAAGTAATCTGAGACCCTCCAAGCCCCGTTCTCGCGCGCGCGCGCTCCCCACCCTGACCTACCCCCTTTTTTTTAAAACCAAACCAAGGTCCACAACAAAGGGCTTGCTAGGCCTGTACTCACCAAGCCACCTTGTCATGTAATCAGCCCACATTCAAAAGCTCCAGCTCCCTTGATCTCCATGGTCGAGGAACGGAACAACCTTGAGGGGTGGGCGAAATTGGTTCATCATGGATTGTATTCGCAAGCTGACCCACCACCACGGCAACCCTTGCAGAGGAGGAGCATGAGTGGACACGCCCGAATGCATGAACATGCATGTTTGTCAATCCCTCCTTCCTTCTTTCTCCGGCTCGAATGATTCCCGAAGAGACCGACCCTCCTCAGCCGTCCTTCTCCTTTCAGACTTGCCTTCTCTCACCATCCCAAACGAGAGTAGGCGACTCCATGACTAAGCATGACTCAACAAGCTTCTTCAACCCTTCCTCCAAGAGAGTCGGAACTCGGACGCGTGCGGGATTTTGGACGAGGTGAAGAGTAGGAGGGGGGAAAGGAGGACCCCTTGCCGGTCGGGCTCCATAACCCGGTTCGGGTTAAGGCCGCTCCTCCCTCCATCTAAAAAAATAGAGAACATCGCTCGGGACCAACCTGAACCCATCCCCCCAACCTTGACGCTTGTCCATCCACCACGAGCAAAGCAATCGAATTGGGACGTCATCCTTCCAACACGTCCGTTCGTTTCAACACCCACGCCAATCACAGACACCTTCGAGCGCTACCAACGGCTCTCCTAACTAAGACCCAGTGGCATCAACTCCCTTATCTTCCCCTAGCGTCTACAGACCTCCCCCCCCCGGAGATTCCCAAAAAGGAGAAAAGAAAAAAAGGATCGCACCATGTCCTTCCCTCAACCTTACCCAACGATCCAGGACGCAAAGTACCACAAGCTCCAACTGCTAGCTCCTACGGTTCTCAACGTCTCCTTCGATCGACCGCCTGTCAACGCCTGGATCGATCCGAAATGGAAGGAGCTCTCAAGGATCCTGACCGTGGTGAGGGACGATCCTCAAGTCAACGTCCTGATCCTCTCCGGGGAAGGGAGGGCCTTCACTGCCGGGTTGGACCTCACCACCTCCTCCCTTGGAGAGGTCATGGCAGGAGAGGATGATCCCGCCAGGAAAGCTTACAGGATGAGGAGGCACCTCGTCGATTTCCAGGATGCCATCAGTCTGTTGGAACGTTGCGAAAAGCCAGTCATCTCTGCCGTCCATGGAGTGGCTTACGGTCTTGGAGTCGACCTCATGTGCGCCACCGACATCAGGTACGCCGAGGCGGGGTGTAGGTTCAGCATCAAGGTGAGCTCCCCCCTTGCCCTCCTCATCTTCCCCATCCCAAAAATCCACATGCGGCCAAAGGGGAACTCTGCGTCAAAGAAGGACGGCGAACCAGACTCACAATCCCCCATCCCTCCCCTCCCCTCCCCTTCGCGCTCCTTGGTCCATCCCCTCGAAACAGGAAGTGGACGCAGGCCTAGCAGCAGACATCGGGACCCTGCAAAGGTTCCCAAAGATCGTGGGCAACGACTCCATCGCCAGGGAACTCGCCTTCACTGCTAGAGAGTTCAAAGCCGACGAGGCTCTTCAGATCGGATTCCTGAGTAAGGTTGTCCAAGGCGGAAGGCAAGGCGTGATGGGTGAGTTCTTTCCTTCCCCTCCTTTCCTCCCTTTCTTCTTCTCAAATCACTTCAGAACCCCCCTCCTCCCTCCCGAAGGGCCTAGCCAAGTCCCTCCCTCTCTCTCTCTCCACAAATTGGCTAGAGTGGATCCTGACATCGGAAAGTTTCTTCACGATCCTCACCCATCCCCAGACGCTGCTCTTAGGACAGCGATCGAGATTTCGAAAAAGTCGCCCATCGCCGTTCGAACCACAAAGGTTCTCATGCTCCATGCCAGAGATCACAGGTGAGACGAGGTTCCCTTCCCTTCCCTTACATTGCTTTGGATCGGTCACTAAACAAAACCCCTCTCCCCCGTATCCCTTTCGTCTCTACAGCGTCCAAGAGGGTCTAAGTTACACGGCGGCGTACAACATGGCCATGCTTCAGTCCGAGGACATGCCGATCGCCATGGCATCCGTGATGCAGAAGAAAGAGCCCAAGTTTTCAAAGCTATGAGAGATGGGAGGATGGATTCGATCCCAGGGGGGGGGGGGGGGGGGGGGGGGGGGGGGGGGGGGGGGGGAAGGTGGGGAGGAAGTTTAGGTTTGGACTCCCTTCGTCTTGGATGCAAGTTGGATACAGCTCGTCTGTATCCATTCTAACCGCCCCACCTTCTGTATCCCTGTGGAATCGGTTGAGAAAAAACTAAAAAAACTAAATATGAAACAAAGGAAAAGGAGGGGAGGAAGTGCTGGAGCTCGCCTGAAGACGGTAAAGGGTATACCCTTCTCTTTCCCCAACCTCACAAACCCTGATGGGAACCAAGTCAAAGTCTCTCTTCAACCCTCCTCCTCCTCCCACTCCTTCAGAGCCCTGGCGAAAGCCTTTCCTCCATCGACTGGATCTTGGTATCCATCGTTGCCGGAAGGGTCTTCGTAACCGAACAGGTTCGAGTAATTGTTGGAAGAGGTCTCGTTCAGGAGGTCTCTCAGAGCTTCCCATTCGAGCGTGTGGGTCTCTTGGAGTGGGGAGAGGCGGATCTTGGGCGTGATCCGTTGACCTCCCCAAGAAGGGGCAGTAGCTACGACCGTCCCGATTTCGACTCTCCTCCCTCCCTCCTCCACTGTCGCGTTACCGATCTCACTGCTCGATATCGGTGCTTCAGGATCTTCTCCACCCTTCTCCACCGATCCTTTCTCCTGACCCCACGAACGATCAGGATCCTCCTCCACCAGTTCGAAACCGTTCATCCCTTTGAGGGACCTCAGCGCTTGTTCCAACTCGCCGCACTTGAGTTTCGAGGTTCGGATCTCGAGCAGCGAGAACTTGTCGTTCTTCGAGGGTCGGACGGGGGTGAGTCTCTCGGAAAGCGAGAGTTCTTCAAGGTCGTTCCAAAGTGCCCTCGCCAGTTCCTCTTGGTCCAACTGCTGCTGCTGCTGCCTGACTAAGGATCGAGGATCGTCGTCGTTCATCATCGTCGTCGTCTGACCTCCTGCTCTGCTCACGCTCCCCGTTGTACCGCCCCCACCGGTGAGGAGGGGGGTCTCGATCCCGGGAGTCACCTGGGCGTTGGTGTTGTCGGAACTGTTGGGCAAGGTGACGGGATGCTTCCTCGGCCTCTCGAGCAACCTCCTTAGGACGTTGAGGTCTCTGGTCGAATCACCGTAGTCCTTTGGTGCAGTCCAGATGAACTTTCTCAGCTCTTTTTTCGACCATCCATACGTGACAGTGGTGGTGATGTTTGCAGTGAATTCCAGGGGGAGGGAGAAGATCGATCTGAGTAACTTTGAACCATTCCTAATTTTTCAAAAAAGTCCCCCTCATGGGAGAAGAGGGAAGGGAGGTTCACCGCTCACCTTTCAAAGTCCTGATCTGATCCACCTCCTCGAAAGCCAGGTTGTTGTCCCAAATGTGAAGCCTCCTGACCTTTCTGAAGATGGGGGCCGAAAATCCTCCTACGAAGCTGTTGGGGTTGACGCTGGTCAGCTTGAGAGGTTGGCAAGCGGTTCCGTAGGTCTCTACGACTTGGAGCGAGAGGAGTTGACCTGAGAGGGAGACGTCCCTCAACCTCCTGCATGACCTGAGGATCTTCCTGACGTCCTCTTGGACCTTTTCCCTCATCCTGGTGATGTGAGTCGCCTCCCCTCCGGTGGGGGGGGAGAGGGCGGTGATGAGGTCGGATCGGGAATCGTCCGGCCCTACCCAGATCCTCTTGACTGACCTGGCGATCTCCAAGGATCGGTTTTGGAGGGTGGTGGGGGTGGTGGTGTTGGTAGTAAGGATGGGAGGAGTGGAACACTGGCTAGGACTCTTCTGAGCGATCAGTTGCGAGAAGGCCATAAGCGAGTGAGAGCTGGTGAGGATCACCTTATGGTAGACTGCGGGTGTCAGAAGACGGTTGACCTCCCTATTGATCAGGAGGAGCGAGACCTTTGACCTGCTAGGTAGAAGGTGAGAGGGAAGCGATGCGAGCTGGCGGAGGACGAGCAGGATGATCTCCCAAGGTAGGGAGGAGGCCAGCTTGATGAGCTCGGGTGGAAAGGATGAGGACGGTTCCCTCTTCTTGGTCAAAGTTTTTGATCTCCCAGTGAAGGTGTAGGGGTCGTAGAGGAGGGACGAAGTGGGCGGCGTCATGGTGGATCAAGGGGTATATGAAGAGATGGAGACGACCCCCAGTAGCCGGAAGTTGGAGAAAAAGCAAGGGCTTCACGATGGAGAGGGAATGTGGGAGAGAGAGAGAGAGAGAGAAAGGAAGAAGGAACAGAAAAGGAAGAAGGGTGTCACGAGGGGGTGTAGGGTGACGACGATTCGTACACGGAGGCAGACAAGGGGATCTAGGTTTTGATGGGTGACAGCTGATGGTCATGACCACTTGACCACTTGCACTCTCACTCACACTAACCCCTCCCACACTCCCAACTAGGGACTGCGATTGCTGACTGGACAGGAGCGATTTTGACTCCCTCCTCCACTTTGACTCACCAAGACCCAGAAACCGAGTCGTCATCGGGCCTCGATCGGGGAAGAGAAGGTGATGGGGGCAAACGAATACGTGAATGGTTCCCTGGACAACAAGGGTTACATGAGCAGAGAGACCTCGGAGCATTTGGAAGCGGTTCAAGACCTAAAGCCAAAGAAGAAGACGAGAATGGATTTCGAGTGATGGAGCATTTGCAAGTGCGTGCACGTACACCTTCAGCTGTAACCCCCCGCCGCCTCCTCCCCGATTCGCTCCCGGGTCCGAAGCCCTCCTACCCCTCGTAATCAATGCTCAGAAGCTCGAACAAGTCGGCTCGACACAGAGGACAGGAGCCGTTCAGTCTCAACCACTGGTCTACGCAAGGTACATGATCTGTTGGGCATCATTCCCCAACCCGAACGAGAGATCGGCAGGGTTCGATGAGGATTTCCATAAAATGTCAGTCACCGCAATGTTATCGTAGGCCGTTTCTATTTTCCAACCAAGGAGGAGAACAGGAAAGAGAAGGGAAAGGAGGGGAAGGGAGGGGAAGGGAGGGGAAGGGAAGGGGAGGAAAAATGCTTTGTCTACTCACAAGTATGTTTGCGAAAGCATGGCAAAATCTTTATCTCTTCCCCGTGCAGGAAAATCTGAGTGCAGATTGGACATCTCTCTTCTTCTTCTTCTAAATGTTCTTCTCCTTCTTCTACTTCCTCCTCCTCCTCCTCCTTCTCCCCTTCCTCGGAATCCTCATCATTCTTCTCATAAATTTCTCCATCTTCTCTGCAAATTTCGTTGTCCATCCCTTCTAGGTTGCCCGTCAGGTGCTGAATCTGGGTCCCTCGATACAAGTCACAACCCTGACAGACTCTTTCGTTCCCCTTGTCGCTAAGTTCTTCTTTCTCGCCAATGCTACGTGACTGTCCCAGCTGCACTCTTTCTTTCCTCCTGATCTTTTGGGTCTCTTCTTGACCATCGAGGCTGCCGAGAGTTCCACCATCAGTTTCCACTTCTCCGAAGCCATCATCAACCTTCGCAAGCTTTCTTGAATGATCCCCCGTCCTGTCAACCTGCTCACCAACCGAAGTGCTTCCTTCCGCCATGTTAGACGATCTACGCCCTCCTCGCCATAGGTTGTTTGATTTTCCAGAAGGGACTGCCACAGCCATAGTTTCCCAGTGTTTCCCCGGAAGCCCCAGATGCTGGTCTTCCCCCCTTTTCCTTCTTCCACTGCGACGTGCAGCCCTGTTCTTCCAGAAATTCGTCTCGAGGACCTTGATGAAATCTTCTG
The DNA here is from genome assembly GCA_003144235.1 of Violaceomyces palustris. Classification (NCBI taxonomy): domain Eukaryota; kingdom Fungi; phylum Basidiomycota; class Ustilaginomycetes; order Violaceomycetales; family Violaceomycetaceae; genus Violaceomyces; species Violaceomyces palustris. Next base: position 13,283 of record KZ820148.1, on the reverse strand, counting down.
GTAGGCCTCGAGTGTAAATTTTCTCACCATCAAAGCCCATCACGATCTGATTCTCCGGCGTCCGGTCGATGATTTCAGATCCGTCGCCATGTCGACGCTGATAGCCTAGCAGATTTTCCAAATCGCTTCCATGACCCGTGCCGTAATTCTCCCGATCAACTTGTTCGTTGAGTGCTTCCCTTACTTCCACCACTCCTCCCCTTGCTCCGACCGTTAACAAGTCGATGATGCTCTTGCCAAATCGACCGCAAAAACACCTGATTCTTCTCATCACCCTCCTGAACCCAAGTCCGTCCCTTCTCCCTCCACCACCAAGGTTCCTATAAGCCCGGGAAATGCGGAAGTCTCCTTCTCCTCGCCTTCCGGATCTTTTCCAGACCCGAAAGGTGACATACAGCAGGGTGCTTAGCATGAGAAAGCAACCCATTGAAAGCAAGCTTATCGATCTTGTCACGACAAGTCCGTCAACACAGGTGCTTTGAACGACCTTGGTGGAAGAAGAGAGAATCGATTCTGGTTCTACCGAGCCTAAAATTGGAGCTGGAACAGTTTTCAGACCAGCGGTCTTTATTCTTGTAGCATCTTCCGCAAGGGACGTTGCTTTTGAGGAAGGCTGTGAGTGAGCGGGTGGAGTCAAGGTTATCACCTGCGTCGGTAAGGAGGAGGAAGAGCCGAGCAAGTTGGTGATGGTTGACGGAAGCAAAGTGGGGAATCTCCACATGCCGTAAGGAGGAGGGGAAGCCGAAGTTCCCTTACTGGTGGCCAACACGTTGGGTCTCCCATCTGATAGGAGCTGATGATCTTTGGGCCGCTTCCTAGTCGCCTGCTTCTCCCTCTCCAGCTTGACATGACCGTTCTCAACTCTGCCTTGCATGTATGCCGTTGGCGCCATGAAAGCGAAGAGCAGTGAATTTTGTTCCGATCCTTCTGATCCCAAAGACGTTGTGGGGCTTGGAAACGACCCTTCTTGACTCTCCGAAGGCTTGGATGGTCTCCGAAGGACTTGCTGAAAATTATCGCTGAACGTGGTCTGGCAAGCGAAATAGGTCCCACCGATCGCAAAGCTGCAGCGAGAGACGGAAGGGTCTGGTGAGGAGGAGGATGAGGTGGAAGATGACTTGGGAGAAGTAGAGGAGATGTCGAAGCGAGCCTCAACGTCCTTTTCTTCTCTACCTGTCTCCGATGGGGGTGTATGGTAGATTTTTGGATCGTTTTCTGCTTGGTAGAAAAGAGGGAAAGTTTTGCACGGTGTTGAGAGGGGAGAAGGTGGAGATGTCTTTGGTGGCACCTGATGGATATTGACGGGCTCAGGTGCGGCAGCATCGACTGCCGTCGACATTCTTCGTTGTCCTCCTTCCTCCCTTTTAACGCTTTCCACGTCGGTCTCTAGTTGTGTATTGCCACTATGTCTCCCCTCCTCCTTCTCTGTTTTTCTTTACAACTCTTCCTTCCTTCCTTTTGACTTTCAATTCCTTTCCATCTGATAAGTCTCGTTCGTTTTCCTTTCCTCTCTCGATCTTTCGATCAATCCTTGAGTGAGCCGTGCTCAGTCCAGAGCGATAGTGACAATCAGAATGGGAGTTGATACTTGTGGCGATGATAGGCTTGGACGGCTAGAGGAGAAATATGGTTTTGAATGCCAGAAGATGGGGTCCGTCGTCCATGGAATCTGTGATAGGGTCGGGAGGAAGCATTTATACACTTTGAGGAGGGGGGATACGCAAGAGCCCAAGCAAGCATATTGAGTAGAGATCTTTCTGCCAGCTGTTGGCTCGTTTCCCCCATCTTCGTTGAGCGAGGCGAAGAGCGAATTGAGACGGATGATTAATGAGCTGTCGGAAAACTGGCTGTTGTTCGGGAGGATTGTTCGACATTGCCTTATTGATGAAGGCCCACCTTGAACCTCTTCCTTATGAAGTCGCTCCTCCCTAGCAAATGAGGAACTCGTCTGTTACCGTCGCCCTAATTTCAGTCTTCGCATCCAAAGAAATCCGAACTTCGCATCCCTGGACCATCAATGCTACCTCACACCTACCATCTAGGTCAGAGTCGATGCCAGACAAGGAAAAAAATTCAAGAAAGTTCTGATGGTGGATGGGGCTATCTCTACTTGCATTCACATCTCTAAGAATCCACCATCGATTTGGGATTGTCTCCTCAGGAAGCTACGGGTGGGATGAGATGAAAGGAGAGGATCCGAGAGATCCGTAAGCCGTGAGAGGAACTACAGAGGGAGAGGAGTATGTCCGATCGACTTGGATCTCGCTTTCGCGTGGGTTGTGAGAGAGGGGTCAAGTAGGGCACGCCAGAGAGGATCAATACCATGAAAGGGAAAGGAAAGGCGGGCGAAGTAAGTGGGACTGGCATAGGGTTGTCATTGAAGAAGTAGCTTCTGGAATCGGTGAGGGTGATCGTTTCAGCGACGACATCATCCTCAGTACATCAAGTTACAAGGATGGGTCTTGATGAATTGTGATCGCGCAGACCTCCACCCCGCGACCCAGACCATGGACGCCATGAGACTCTTCTTCGAACTTTGATCGGCATCCACCTCTTCTCCCCCCCCCCCCCCCTGAGGTTGACGGGTCCCCCATCAGACCGTTGGATGAGCTAGATATACTTGCTGCCTTCCCGCCTTGACGTTGAATTGACTCCAGGTGAACGAAACCCTTTTAGTCGAGATCCTAACCAGTCAAAGTAAGATTCGGATGAGTAAGATAGATTCGTGACTTGATCTAAACGCGTGCTGCCCATCCACATGGGCGCACGCGCCAAGAAGAAAGGGAGAGGAACGATCGGGAGCCCACAGGTATGAAATCGGGAGGAAGGATGGGAGAGGGAGGTTGGGTTGCGCGTGAAGGCAGGAAAGGTGCTTCACAACCTTTCAAGCAGAGCTACAGTAGTAAGGAGAGGCTGTCCGCGAAGGAAGGTCAAGTGAGAAAGGTCCACCTACTTCCCCCACCGCCCTTGGCTCACTATCACAAGCTCACCCTGTCACCAACTGTGATTGAACGTGAATTCGCAACCCTGATTCTACCCTTCAACTCGTTTCGGCTCTCACCTTTGATTTAGCCACCATCGCGACGACCACAAGTACCCTTGAACTCCTATCTCGCCTATCATTCCACTAGACGCAGGTGCCCCGCGGATACGCATGCCCCTCCGTCGCATGGACGTTGGCTAGCTAGGCGCCGCAACCCAGTCAACAAACTTTGCTCTCCACTGGATGCGGTCTCGAGCCGGGATAGGGTCAAGCGGAACAGTCAAAAGTAACTCCTCATCGCAACGCGGAGGCCAACCTCTGCCTCCCATCGCCTGCTTCGCTCTTCTTTGTTTCTTTCATACCTATCCTCCATCATCATCTTCTTCTTTGGGATCCCATCACCTGGCGCCTGAGGGATAGCCTGGGGCAGGAAGCCGGAGCTGCAAAGGGTCATCAGGCAAGATGGCCAACTCCTACTTGTCCCCCGTCTCGCCCAACTTTCCTTCTGAATCCTTCGCCAATGCATCGTCATCGTCTTCATCCACTCCATCACAGCCACCATATCCTCCATCGCCGAGGTCGAACAATCACATACCCATCTCGTCCTCCCGACGTCAAAGTCAGACTGACATGGACGATGAAGCCCTTGAAGATATCAGAAGATATGAGAGTGTGAGTCAGATCTGTGCTTGTGCAGCATCTGGATCGCCTTTCCTTATATACCCGTGCTAACCCCTGCCTTCGCAACGACTCGACCTCTGCTTCAGTTCTCCACGGTGGACTGGATCGTTGATGGTACTCGCGAGAGGAACAGGCTAGCCAGAGAGAGGTCTGCCAACTCGAGCACAGGGATCGGCAACACAGAGGCAATCTGGGGTGCGACCCATTTCGGCTCTGCCTCTGCTGGGATACCTCCAAGATGGTGGCCTCGGAATGAATGGGGCAGGAGGGGCTGGTGGATGGTTGGAATCGCAAAGAGTGCCCTGTCAGCAGCCACCGACAGTGGTGTTGTCGTCCTCGTCGGTGAGTTCTCCTTCACCTCCCTCTCTTCTCGTCAATCATACTGGCTCAGCGCATGGCTTTCCCTGAAATTCATGTGCCGAGGCTCCCTCTCTTCTCCCTTTTGTTTTGACTTCCCTCTGACATTCTCCCTTTTCCTCCTTTGCATGTCCATCCAGGGATTCTGATCGGTCTCAACATGGCCTTGATCTCGATCGCGACCGAGTGGGCTTCGGATCTAAAGCAGGGCTACTGCTCTTCGGGGTGGTGGTTGAACGAAAAATTCTGCTGCTGGGAAATGATGGATCAGGCTGGTCCTGGTGGTGCCATAGCACCTCTAAAGGCCGTTCCTGCGCAAATCACCGCGACTGTGACTGTCACAGCTGCTCAAGCAGCGTCTACAGCACCTGTATTGAAAAACCTTGCGACCGGCCTCGCAAATGCCACCCAACTGGTCTCGAGATCCTTCTCCTTTGATGATCATCTCTTGGATCAAAGCGCCTTTTCTGTGGCTGGACACTCAGAAAGGGTGCGGAGGGGCCTGGGTCACGGTCTGAACCTCCTTTCCAGAGCGGCGGGGGATAGCCCAGGGAGTGGTGGAGATCTGAGCGAGACCTGCACAGATTGGGTGCCTTGGTCCAGATGGACCTTCCCAGCCTGGATCGTTTACATCATTTTCGCCGTGAGTACCGATCCTCAAGGGCCAGGGAAAAGAAATGTTGGCCATAAGAGAGACGGAAGAGAAAAAAAAAAAAAAAGAAAAAGAAAAGACACTGCTTCCTCTACTTTATCTGACCCCAAACCTCGCTCTCTTTCGCAAATTAAAAGGGTATCTTGGCTTGGACGTGCGCCCACCTGGTGAAATCATTTGCTCCTTACGCTGCTGGCTCGGGAATCTCGGAGATCAAATGCATCCTCGCCGGCTTCGTTATCAACGGATACCTTGGCGTTTGGACGCTTCTGATCAAGTCCTTGACCCTCCCTTTGGCCATCGCATCTGGACTCAGCGTCGGAAAGGAAGGGCCGGCGGTCCACGTGGCGTGCTGCATTGGCAACGTGGTGTCGCAGTACTTCAAGTCGTTCAACAGATCCCAGGCCAAGATGCGGGAGCTCCTGACCGCTTCCTCCGCCGCCGGTGTGGCGGTCGCGTTCGGCTCACCGATCGGAGGGGTGCTCTTCTCCTTGGAGGAAATGGCCTACAATTTCCCTGCATCCACCATGTGGAGATCTTTCCTCTGCGCTCTGGCTGCGACCGTCACGTTGAGTTTCATGAATCCCTTCCGGACAGGCAAGCTGGTCCTCTTCCAAGTCTCGTACGATAGGGACTGGCACTACTTTGAGATCCTTTTCTACATCATCATCGGGATCTTTGGAGGTCTGTACGGCGCGTTCGTCATCAAGTACAACCTCCAAGTCCAGAGTTTCAGACGTAACAATCTCACAAAGTACGGGGTCCAGGAGGCAGTGATCTTGGCTTGCCTCACCGCTTTCGTGGGCTACTTCAACAAGTTCCTGAGGATCGACATGACCGAGTCGCTGGAGATCCTATTCAGGGAGTGCGAAGGTGGAGGCGACTATGACAATCTCTGTCAATCTTGGGCTCAGTGGAGGATGATCAACTCGCTCTTGCTCGCGACAGTGTTGAGGACCATCCTTGTCATCATATCCTACGGTTGCAAGGTACCGGCCGGCATCTTCGTCCCCTCGATGGCCATCGGCGCCACCTTTGGCAGGATGGTCGGCATCCTCGTCAAAGCCCTCTACAACGCTTACCCCAACTCATCGCTCTTCAGCGCCTGCCAACCTGATGTACCTTGCATTACACCGGGCACCTATGCTTTCCTCGGAGCTGCCGCCGCTTTGGCGGGGGTTACGAGGATCACCGTCGCCGTGGTTGTGATCATGTTCGAGCTGACAGGGGCCTTGACCTATATCCTGCCCACCATGATCGTCGTCGGCATAACGAAAGGGATCGGCGACTGGTACGGGAAAGGAGGGATCGCGGAGCAGATGATCAAGTTCAGTGGCTACCCCTTCTTGGACAAGGAGGATCACTCCTTCGGCATCTCGGTCAGTGAGGTCATGAAGAAGGACCCCGTCACGCTCGTTTCCAAAGGGATCTCTTTGAGGGGTCTGGAGAGGAAGCTCAACGACGGTAGCTACAAGGGCTTCCCGGTCATCTCTGGTAGCCGGGACGATCATGGGAGAGGGGGAATCTTGCTGGGATACGTCGGTAAGACGGAGCTACGATACGCTATTAGCCGTGCAAGAAGGGTCAGGGATCTTTCTGGTGACACCATCTGCAAATTCTCCTGTGACGTAGAGGACGAGGGGACGGAGGTCAGGAAGAAGGTTGGAAGGAACGCCGCTTTCGACCTTCCCACCACGGCAACAACCTCTTCCACGGACGGAGCAGCCGGCAGGATCAAGAGGAGTAGGAGGGAAGACGAATCTGTCAACCTCATGGGCAGCGGGAACGACGGTGAGGACTCCGATGACGAGGAAGGAAATGTTTTGGAAAACGGCGACCGACTTGGGCACGAAGGTGGAATCCTTGGTGATGCCGGAGGAGGCATCGATGGTGAAGGTGGCGCAGATATCCTGGAACTGGCAGGATGGGTTGACCAAGTGAGTACCTTCGCATCGCCACCATTGCGCCGTTCAAGCCTGGATCCTCGCTGACGAGGCGACCTGAATCGAAACTTTGGTCTCCCTTTCACGGGAATTCCTTTCACAGACACCCCTCGTCGTCGCACCGAGCATGGCGCTCGAGGTAGTCATGGACCTGTTCAAGAAAATGGGTCCTAGGGTCATCCTCGTCTCAAAGCACGGAAGGCTAGTGGGCCTTGTCACTGTCAAGGACGTACTGAAGCACATTGCGGCCCAAGAGAGGGCCGAACACAACGCAGCCGCCTCCAGGAGTCGAGCTGATCCGAACTTGCTGCCGACCTCAGGTGCTGGCCAAACGACACCCACCAGGATCACGCTCTCAAGGTCGAACTCCTTCAGGTTGGGGAGCGTCTGGAGCGGTTCCAACGGCGGCACGGCAGAGGGAGGAGCTGGAGGAGCTAGCAGCGAATTCTCAACAGGCTCGGGAGAATTGGAACTCTTGCTCGTTGACATCTGGGATTGGGGTAGAGGTTTGGCCGAAAAGGTCGCTCCGCGCATCAACCAGTTCGCTTCCAAGTTGGGGATCAGGCTGAACCTAGGGTCCGACCCCTCGCTAGCCTCGGGCGGCGGCTCCAGGGGTAGGTACGAGAGGATGGACGGCTCGCTTGGGTCCGAGAGAAATCGCCACGACCGTTCTGCCAATTCGTCGGATGGCAATTTCGGTAGTCCTGACCAAGACGGCGACAGAGGCTCAGGTTCGAGGATTCGGGGAGCAGCGAATCGGGATCCGGTCCAAGAAGGGGAAGAGATCATAGACATGGACAAGGAGTTCCAGCTCAGCGAGCTTCAAACCAGCTCATCCGACAAGATGACGGTTGGAAGGGGTAGGAACGCGGCAAAGAAGCGAGGGGAAGGGACCGATAGAGGAGAGGTGGAAGAGAACGAGCAATTCATTCTCGGTGACGATTGATATAGAAGTTCGAAGCACTCACACTGAAAAGCGAAGATGAAAAAAGTCAAAGAAAGAAAGTTGAAAACAGTCGCTAGAACCTTTTCTTGTGTGAGGGATAGGCTTCGACTCGAGATTAAGTGTGAACGTGTGCGTTCGGTCCTACCTCTCACCTTTTTTTGCTTTTCCAAAGGTCGTTGAGTTAGGATCAGAGGTCAGTTCCTCTGGATTCCTTCACTCCACGCAGACTCTACCTTCATCTCTCTCTATCACGCACACAACACACACACACGTAGACCACGTATTCTGCCTCTTTTCTCCCATCGCTCCCTCGCTGGATCCCTACCTCAACGAAGTAGATCCATAGAGACGCCGGGATGCTGTGATACCACAACTCAAAAGGCTTCGAAAAATCACAGACCTTGAAAGAAAGAGGAAAGCGTGGGGTTGAAAATATAGACTCATTCAAGCCCGAAAAATTGAGGCCAGCCAGCCCGGACGACGACCTTTTTTTTTTTTGGGCATCCGATCAAACCACTTCACGAGGCTTTTCTGAGACCTGATAAGGCCAGTGGCTCAATCGTACACTCGAGAGATGTGAGGAAAAAAGAGACTTGAGAACGAAGACTTAGTCTCGGAAAAGGAAACGAATAATCCAAGTTCTGCGTCTGGTCACTGAAAGCAGAGCCAACTTTCGCTGAAGCTCAGCTGGGCGATCCCGCATCTAATTTTTCTAAAAAAAAAAAAAAAATCCCCTTACGGTCACATAGCTTTACCTCGACCGACTCCAATCCTGGTCTGTGAGGCGATGGTTTCCCGATGGGCTGACGTTCAAGCTCAAAGCTTTCATCGGATGGAAACCCATCGCGTTCGAATCATTCGATTCTCTAGTCGCTACTCCTTCAAACCTCCGGCGTCCGCGGCCGTTGAAGAAAAGGAAGCCAGCTGTGACTTGAAGAAATTCGCCTCTTTCCTCTCCTCTTCCAGCATGGCCTTCCTCATACCCGGGTGGGTCTCCAACATCCTCTTGGTCAGCTTCTTCCCATAGAGGTGGATCCAGGCCTCTTCCTCCTTGGTCTTGTCCCTCGCCTTCCCCTTCATTCTCGTCGAGCCGGCCGGACGAGGAGGAGAGCCAGAGATCGATGCGGCCACGTCCTGGGCCGTCTCGACTGTCGTCACATCTTGGGGTCTCAAGGGGCGCAGGCTGGAAGGGGGAGTTCCAAAGTGTTCAAAGGTCAGTTTCCTTAAATTTTAAATGACTGAAATCTTCGCTTCTCTGGAGATCTGAAGTGAAAGCTTCGCTCTCGAGCTAGCGTTGCAAAGTGGACAAAAGAGGGCCATTCTCGATGCCCGGACACTCACTCTGCAGCGACGAGGCTGACACACCGGCTTAGGTTGGCGCTTGACTTTTGTTGGAGCTCCGCCGAGAGGCTGGCCACGACTTCCATCTGCCTCGAGAGCTCGTTCGGGTCCTTGTCTTGGTCGGTGCCGATCGCGCCACCAACCAGCATTTGGTCCAAGGCGTGCCTGTCGAGCGACTTGAGGACCGGGCCCAATTGTTGCGAGGCCAGCAAAGTGATGGTGAAGACTTCGTGCAGTACCGAGATGAATTGATGGATGGTGGTCCTCGGCAAAAGGATGCGAGGAAGGAAAGGGTAGTTTTGGGAAAGGAGGAGGTGAAGCTCGAGACTCAACATGGAAAAGAGCAGCGCAAGCCTCCACTTCATTTCGCCACGAACGGAATACGAGTTGGGAGATGGTGGTTCCTCTAAAGGTCAGCGCAAGTGGGACCAACCGGGCGAGAGGGATCGTGTCAAGATCCAAACTCACAAAGTCACTACCTCCCTTGTTTCCGCCACCAAAGTAGTTGATGATGGCGTAAACGATGGGGTTGACGATGTAGAAGCCGATGCTGGATTTGAGGCCCTTGATCATGTGTTCGCGAAGGCTGATCGCGTCCCTCCAGTCTAGGACCTCGGGGCCAAACCTTTCGTCGGCCGAGAGCCGAGCATGATGAAAAGGATGGGCGGAGGAGGTAGGATAGGGGGAAAGAGGAGGGGTATAGGGGATGAATTGCGTGAGCGTGTCCAGTTCAGGGCCAGTAGAGAGAGGAAAGAGGAGAGGAGAGGAATCCTTACCTGTCGTAGGCGAACCTCTTGACAGGATCCTGGAGAACATCGTGAGCCTTTCTGAGAAGGATGAAGAGGGCTTGTCCACGATCTCCGACCTTGTCCGGGTGATACTTCCTGGCGAGGGACCTGAAACTCTTCTTGACGGCGTCGGGGTCGACGTCGAGTGGTAGCTCGAGGAGCTGGTAGTAGTTGGGAGGCAAAGTTTGGATGGTCTGGCTGAACGAGTAGGCGAGGTAAGCAAGGATGGCGAAGGCCCTGGCAGAATGGGCGTGGGTAGCTGCTTGGGAAGGGTTGGATGGCTTCGGTAGGATGGAGAAGGAGTAGAGCAAGGTTAGGAGGAACTTGGTGACGATGGAGGGGAGGAAGGACCAGGAGAGGAAGGTGAAGACGAGGCTGAAGTTGGAGGAGAGTTGCATGATGAGGAGGTCGTCGCTTTTCTCTTACAACTTGGTGGAGTTTAAAGATAGGCGTGAGCTAGCGGCTAACTTTTGTGATGCCTGGGTGTATGCTCTGTCCAGACTCGCATACATGAGTCGGATGGTGATGGTGGTGACCGTTCATATTGTATTTGTTGATGTTGGCAGGGTCGTGTTCAGTTCCGGAATCGTCGTGAGGCAGCCCAGAGTCCGACCCGAGTTCCGAGTTCCGAAGGACGCGCGGCGCTACGTGTGATCCGTTTGTGGAGGAGGAGGAAAAAAGGGGGAGGAGGAAGGGGTGGTGGTGGAGACCAACCTCACCTTTAGATAATGCCATTATCATCAACAGGGGTCGGCTTATGGGCTTATCAGCAGTCACAGCCAGCCTCGTCGCGATCCATGACGACCATCTTCTCTCTGACAACCAAAGCGAGTCATCATACGCACCTATCCATCCATCCCTCCATCCATCCATCCATCCATCCATCCATCCCTCCTGTCCATCGACCTACCGAAGCGAACCTTTCCCGACTCGCTTCTTCTGAAAACCTATCTCGTCTCGATAGAGATTCTTGAAGACACCAGTCGCTCGCTCGCTCGCTCACAGAAAGATAGACAGCGGACCTCACATCTAGGTTCATCCCAAATCTCTTGGATAGATTAGCGAATCATCCTCCCTTCTCTTACTCTCCTCCCCCCCCCCCCCCCCCCTTCTTTACCTCCCACCGATGCCCGTCCATCTGGTCGTCATCTGCCACGGTTTGTGGGGGGCTCCAGAGCACACCTCGTATCTAGCCACCACCCTCGCAAAGCAGCACAAGGGTTCCGTCTCGCCCAGCTCGGTCCTCGCACCCCCAGAGTCGCCCGCTACCGTCAACGTACACTCGGATCCAGGCCTTTCGGAGCATGACACCATCCCGAGGCTTGTCGTCCTCAACTCGAACGCCAATCGCGACGACCACACCTACGATGGTATAGATTGGTGCGGCGAGAGGATCGTCAAGGAGATCTACCAGGAGGTGGCCCGCATCGAAAAGGAGGAGGGCTCCCTCGTTTCACGATTCAGTATCATCGGCTATTCCCTCGGTGGTCTCATAGCTCGCTATGTCATCGGCTTGCTCTACTCTCAAGGCTTCTTCTCCACCGATAGCTCCGGTACCTCGACTCCCTCTTCCTTCCCTTCCCCTAACATCACGTTCCAATCTAGGCCCAAAGCGGTCTCGCTCACCACCTTGGCCACTCCACACATTGGTCTCCCTCCCTCATCAAGCGGGTTCAAGAAGCTGGTCGCATACATTGGCGGAAGAATGATAGGACGAACTGGAAGGCAGCTGGTGAGTCAATCGCTCCAAATCGAGCAGTATCTCTCGGCATTCGTAAAGGAAATCGGCTACTCATCCGCTACCCCATACCTTTCGGCCTCCCTCTCCATCAACAAAAGTACGGTATCGACTCGGGTTGGCACGTCGACGATCTGAACGACCATCCCCCCGACGCCGAACCAACCTCCAACGAGCCCGACCAAGACCAAAAGTTCACCTCCCTCTTAGAGGCAATGACCGAACCGACCTCCTCCTTCTGGAAAGCGCTCCAACTTTTCGAGAGGATCGACGTGTATGCTAACGCGATCGCCGATGTGACCGTCCCCTACCGAACCGGGGCTATCGAAGAGCACGATCCGTTTATTGTTAAAGGTGGTCTGGAACTGTGAGTTTTTCTTGGATTCTTCAAGCTGTCGACTTTGGCCAGGCGCTAGAATCATACCTCCCTCCTTCATCGAACATCTGACATGATTTCTTCCTTTCCAATCTTCTGTTAAATGAATGACTCCCGAAGGATCCGGGACCCTGACCACCCTGAACTACTCAAGTCTTTCAAGGCAGTGGAAGCTCTACCGCCAAGACCCCCTCTTGCGACCAGACTGCTTCACTCGCTGTCGCCGAACAATCTTCCCTGGCTCCTGAATCCTGCCAGGTTTCCTTTCCCTTTCCCGCTCAACTACCTGGCGTTCGTCTCTCTTCCGATCCTACTCCCGGTTCTGGTGACCCTCGTGCTCCACAAGTTCAGCACCCAATCCCGACTCAGCGACAAGAGGGTCGCCGAGTTTGAAAAGGCCTGGGCGATCGAGTGGGCCGGCAAGAACGGCATCGACCGGAGCAGTATCGAAGCGCTCTTGGCAGAGGACGAACAGGACGTGGGCCGAAAGGGTAGAGGAAAGAGGGGCAAGAAGGCCGACGCTCTGGACCCGGAGGTCAGGAACAAGGTAGAGAGGAGCCGAATCGCCCAGCTCCTCAAGCTGGCCGAGGAGCAAGCCGAGCAGATCGTGAGGGAAGCCGGGGAGGAGAATGTCGAGCAAATTGTCAAAGGATCCGGTCTTTCGACCGACGCTTCCCACTTGAACGGAAACGGCTTGGAAGATCAACACGAGACTAAACCCGCAGTGACGTCGGCCAACCCGGGCGAAAACCCAGCTACACTTTCGCTCTCCGATTCTTACATCCTCGATCCGGAAGAGACACCCCTGACGCCGACCCAAGCGCTGATGGCCAAGAGGCTCAACTCGCTTCCCCAGCTCAAGAAGCACCTTGCCCATTTTGAGAACATCATCAACACGCACGCCGTCATCGTGGTCAGGTCGACCGGAATCGAATCGCATAGGAGAGGCATGGGCGTCGTCAAAGCCCTGGCCGAGAGGTTCCAGGTTTGAAATTCACAACGTCCATGCGAACGCAACAGCCCCTTTTTTCACCTACCGCTCGCACGACTCTCGAGGTCGGAGCACGAACCGATCCTTAGATCTCATCGCACACTCCTCCGGATAAAAATGAGAACGAAAGGAGCGAAAACAAGAGTGAAAATGAAATAGAATAAAATGATTAGAGACTAACGACCGCACATAGATCACCATTCTCTCGAAGCCTTTCTCTTTCGTATCGTCTATCTTACACGTTGATCCTTGCCTGCCCTCTCCTTCTTCCTCCATTCCCATCGTCATGAACACACCCCTAGCTTCCTGAACCAAACGAGGCTGTTTCTCTAATACCAGCCAGAAAGGACCTTGCCTGTCTCTTGATCCAACAGCACGTAATCGCAAATCCGCATAACCAGATCCTTTTTCTTTTTTTTCCATCGTGCGGTAAAATTTCGCTTTGTGGACGGATCCGCTCGTTTTGGAGTGGATCGAACAATAGGTT
>KZ820147.1:0-21224 GCA_003144235.1 Violaceomyces palustris | reverse complement strand
TGTATTGTGCGTTGACATTCAGCATACACGCTGTTGCGCATGTATGCACCGACAGTGAACCCCCTTCCCTTCCAAGGATGCTTTCTTTTTTTCATTCGACCCCCCCCCCCCCCCCCCCCCACCATCATCCGAACAGGGGTCACACTCCCATCCCACAAGGGTACTTCTTGGCGAAAGAGAAAGAAAGAAAAGGCTGTTGCCCAACGGGTTCATGCCAGGATAGAGTTTGGAATCACGATCGATAAAGGCGATTCCATTGGGCAGGGAAATATCATCATCATGGATGAGTGGGATACCTGTTGTAGTACATAGGCTATCGTGTGGCATGACATTCGGAAACAAGCACAAGGCGCATTGCGTGCATCTCAGACACACCCACACTACTGATCCGACCATGGCACAGACACGCACACTTCAAGGGACGTAGGATCTCCAGGTGAGTTTCCCCAACCACGGCCACCTTCTTCTCCGCCCCCCTCACTACCCGAACCGACCCGACTCGACCCACCAACCGAGCTCGAAAACGAGGGTCAGGAGTGACGGAAGCGCCGCCCGTCGTCGGGCGAGACGCCCTCGTCCACTTGGTCTTGTCCCCACACGCGGCCTTTCGTTTTCCATTTTTTTTCTTTTGCCATCTCCGCATTGGTCTCCATCTGTGTTGCTCACAAGGACTGCGCGAAGGGGGAAAAATCAGGAACGAAAGAAAGGAAAGAGGAAGAGGAAGACAGGTAAGTGTGTGTGTGGCAGGAATCACCAATCAGAATCGAACGTGGGAGGTGCGGGTTGTGAGACAGGGATTTCGTCGATATGGCCAAGTTGAAGGTTTCATTTTATTTCATTACTTTTTTTCCCCTCGGCAATGCCAATCACTCGAAGGTGGGCCCGGTTGAGAATCTTGACCAGACTTGACTCTCTGTCACTCTCTCTGTCTCTCTCTTTCTCTCTCTTCTCCATCCTCTCCGGCGCACGACTTCCACTCACTCTCCACGACTGCACGAGGGGCACGATCTCGACGCTTGGTAGGCCTTGGCTTCACCTCCCACCGACTTTGGAGGGGAAGTTGCTTTGCCCCTCGTTCTCCTTTTTCCCACTCGATTTCACATCTTGAGAGGGGAAGACTCGAATAACTGCTTCGACGGGAATCTACAATCGCAGCTATCGGAAGCGGATCAGGATCGGTGGAAGACCGGGCGCCCCCCCCCCCCCCCTCTCTCTTGCCATGGGCTTGGAAACTTTGGCACCCGCACGCCACTCCAAAATTCAACTGAAAGAGAATCTAGGATAGCAACGAAGAAGGGGGAGGGGGAGGAAGGATCAAACAAAGGAAGAAGGATGGGATCCGAGCACGACATCACCTCTCCTCTCCTCCGTGATTGCGTCTGCAATCCGTTCGCAAGCCTCTGTCCGACCATGGGTTGACTGGGACGTTTCACGACGACGCCAGAGGGCCATTTCCTCTTTTCTTGCCTGATTTCCAACGCACCACCTATGTACTGTACTGAACGGTATGCAGCGCTTGCGTGGGTTAGGAGCGAATCGGTTCAGTTTTCCACGGAAGAGAATCCGATTCAAACTCCGTCCAGTCCCCAGGTGTGACTGTCTCCCAACTCTCTCTTGCGAATCTTTTTGCGACACCTCCTCCAAGGGGGATCTTGGCGACCACACTTTTTCCTCTCCCTTTGCTTTACTTTACCTTTTTCCAGTTCACCTTCGCTCCTCATGGTTTTCCTTCTTCTCTTTGATCGTCGTCCCATGAATCCTAAAGGACATCCGAATGGGGTTGGGGTGGGATGGTAAAAAAAGGTGGTAAAAGGAGAGAAAAAAGTTCCGTGTTTGTTCCCCCTCACGTCTGGACGATGAAAGTTGGAGGGGGATGGAGCGAGGAAGGATGGAAGGGAAGGGTCCCAAGCATCCAAAGCTTCCGCTCGATCACGACAGGAAGGTCGGTTGCAAGGATTATTCTGTTTTTCCCTTTCATGAATGAGTTGGCACTCCTTTTCATTTTTTCAGGCGCCTGTCTTTTGGAGGAGGGGAAAGGTCTAGATCAGAGGGCAAGGAAGCGGGATTCTCTCGAGAATCGACGGGGTTCGATTGAGGGAGGGAAGGGGGGGGGGGGGGGGAGAGGGAGTTTGGATGGGTTGCCATGAAACAATTTCAAAATCGAGAGAGGGCGCAGAAGGGAAACCAAGACGAGATTGGTAAGGGAACGTGGAAATCGAAGTGGGAAAAAAAGGTTTGTGGAGGAAGGGATGGGAGAATGGCTTCTTTAGATGGAAGAGAGGAAATGAAACGAACCCCCCCTCCCTCTCTTGACAACCACGTTCTTCCAACTCTCTGTATCAAAGGGAAGTGGACGGGTCGGGTGAGATCTCGAACTTCTGGGCCGGGGGGGGGGGGGGGGGGGGATATCCAATCCCGATCAGGATGGTTTCGAAGGATCGGGTCACGACCTCACACCCTCTCATCGTTCTAAAAATAAAGGGATTGAGAATCATGTGGTTCAGGAGCGGGAAGTTGTCAAAGGCCTTCTTGGCAAGGGGGGGAAGGGGGGGGGCTACGACAGCCCAAAGGGCCAAACTTGAGAAAGAACGCTTCCCTCCCTTTTCCTATCAAGGCACGCCAAGAAGAGTAATTCTTTTTTTAAAAAAAAAGGAAAAAATAAAAAATGAATGGCCACGCCTGGGGTCCCCTTTCAGGGGGCGGCGAAGGGTGATCCGTCAAAGGCCGTGCGGAAAGAAAAATGACGGAAAGCCCTTTCTTCACAGCCTCGACTGTTTACCACCTTGCCAAGGAGGAGGAGGAATAGGAGGAGAGGAAGAAGTTATCCTACCCCCTTCCCCCCCTCCTTGAAAGGACAGCTGCAGGCATTCATCACCTCTCCATCCCCATCTCATCATTCAAGCTCCAGAAGGGGAGAAGGACGGAATCCTCTCCCCCACTCTTCTTCTGAGACATCTTGACGCACAATCCTGCCCATCTCCTCCACACAAACTCGAAAAGGGAAAAGGAAAGAGGAAGTACTAGAGCAAAGTAAAGAAAAGGTAAAAAGGGGGGAAACCTTAGGATAAGCGTGTTTTTGGAAAAGAAAGTCCGAGTAGGGGAGGGGAATGTCGTCGCCCGGGAAACAATCTTCGGTGCATTATGAGGTTCTGGGTCAAATCTTGACTGAGGAAGACCTCCTTCCTCCTCTTTCGAGAGAATGATGACCCAAAAAAAAAACACATTTTTGAACGGACGGACGGGGCCCGGGAGGGAAGGGAGGGAACCCTCAATACCTGTACACCATGCGACCGGGATCTGACCTCTCTCGCCTGTAGATGGCAGACCTCGAGCCAAGCCAAGGAAGGCTCAAGAGTATGTCAGATGGCACGGTCTTCCCTTAGAGGGAAAGGGGAGTCCTTGTCTTGAGCGACTGCTAGTCTGAGTCAGACTAGATTGTTCGGCATCGAAAGGGTCTAAAGTCCATACCAGTGAATTTGGTCCGTGTCTATTCCTTGTATCCCCCTTCCCCCCTTCCCTTTATTTTCTTTCGCGCGATAGCACTGTCTTTCTTTCTCCTCTTTCTTCGTACAATGTAAGGAACCCTTCCCGGTTTGCACACCACCAAGGCTTTCACTGTGAAAGAAGGAAGGAGGGGTCAAGAAGGGGAGGAGAAAGAAAAGGAGAAAGTGGAAAAAAAATGAAGGACCTCATCAAGAGTCTCGGCTTGCAAAGTTTCTCTCTCTTCAATTTCTTGCCTCGCTGCTGCCTTCTCAGAAACGAGCCTCAAGCGGATGGAGATGCGGACCGCCCGCCTCTCTGCGCCTTGTCCTATCTGAGAACGTCCTGGCTGAGGATTTCGAGCTCGACCCACTTCTCGATAAGGTCGCAAGCGCCAGGGTATCCACCCTTATCGGCCCCCACAGCGTTTCCACCCGAGGTTTTGAACTCCTTGAAGTCGAAGAGCCCGAATTCTTTGCCAAAGGCGATGAAGTGGGCGAAGAGCGAGTTGAAGTGGCCCTCACAGCAGAGGTGGACGAGGTAAGGGAACTGGGCGTGGTAGATATGGGCAAAGACCCTGAGCAATTGCTTGTAGACGTGCTTGACCGTCACATTGAACGTCGGCGGGAAATCACGCGCTGCACGGGATTCGAACAGAGAGATCCGATAGATGACGGCTCAGCTCGAGGTCGACCACAAAATGTGACGCGACACCCCTCACCGCCTTTCCTCCTCGGCTCTTGAAATTTTCGGATCGAGGTGATCGTTTTTTTCTGGAACAGGGACTCACAGGCTTTGGTCGGGAAAGTTGCCTCGTCACTGAGGAGGCCACCTACCCAAGTCATGACGTAGTCAATGTATTGAGGAGCAGGAAGTTTCACCTGCTTCCGGTTCTGATCGATCCAAGTGTAGTCGAGCCTGTTTCCCATGATGGCCGGGACGGGCAAAGAAAGAGTCAGGTCCACTCAAATGCTCGAGTCATGCGACATTCTCATCAAAAAAAAGAAAAAGAAACTCGGAAAGTATGAGGTGGGCTATGCCCACGTGTATGGGAATCCTGATCCTTCGACCTTGGGACGAAGATGGCCGTCACTCACCCGACGCCAGCAGACATGGTAGGGTTATTCTGTATCGTGCAAAACTCTGTGAGAACACCGTAAAACTGGTTGAGGTTGTTGAAAAAGTCGAACACTGTGTTTGCGCCGATTGAAGGCGATGGGGGAGGGCAAGAGGAAGAGAAAGTGGAACGGAGGGTTAGGGGTGCTTGGGCCGGCGCGCATTGAATCGTCGGCCTCCCCGCTCGCACATTCCAGTCTGGTCACTCATTGTGGCTACAAGAAGGGAGAGGCGCGCCTTTTTGAGGGCTCGATCAGGCCTTGAACAACTTACAATTGACCGCGATCCATTCCTTTGGGTCGACGTACTTGGGCAAGGCGACGATGGTCTTGAAGCTTCCCTTGATCAGCGCACTCTTGACGAATGGATGACAAAGGTAAAGCGGTCTTCCACCCGAGCCAAGCGCTCCTGCCGCACCATTGGTGCCACTGAGATTCGAGTTCGAGCCCGCCTGGGAGGAAGAGGACGATTGGCCATCAAACATTGGCATCGGAGGATGGGTGGGTGACTTTTTGGGTCGGGATGACCGTCCCATGGACCGTCTTCGATTCGATGAATGCGTAACGATTTTTGGAGAAAGTTGACAAGGTAAGAGGAAAGAGCGTGAGCTGGCTTTCCACCCCAAAAATGAAGAGAGGGAGGAGACTTGACCAAAGAGCGATTGAATGCATTTCAAGGGGTGGGGAGAGAGGAAGAGAGAGGAAGGCTTGAACTGACCCTATCGAATTGAAGAAACTCATGGTGTGAGCGATGAGGGGAGAGTGGCGCTAGACCTCCGAGCTGCTTCTCTTGGGGAGTTGGTGATGGTATGGACCTCCCAGGAATGGTGAAAGGCCGGCCTGATCCGGATCAACCCGTCTTGAGGTCGTCCTTGTGGATGTATGCCCGCTGCAAGTTGGTGACGTCCCTGAGGTATGACTTCTCGACGGATGGCTGAATAGACAGCTGGGCGTTAGAGTGACTGAATGTCAAGTGGATGAGAGCTACCAGTTCAGGGTGAAAGGGTGCGGTGGATGTGACTGCCAGTGTGGGTGGGATTGCAAAGGGGATGGTGTGAGTTTGGTGAGAGTGGTGAGTGGTGAGTGGTGAGTCGTGAGTCGTGACTGATGGGTGTAAGTTTGACTGCCGCCTGCCCGTTGTCCATGCACGGGCTCTTTCAAAGGGGGGAAACTTGAACGCGCGCAAATATGAACACACGAAGCAATGACAGACCCTTCAAGAAGTCGAAAAAAGGGATGGGAACATGATCTCAGACTAGCACACACACTCACGACTACCACTACCAACTCCTGTCGTTCTCCACTGAAACAGCCATGAGTCCACAGTATCCCAAGCGCGCGGTTTTTATTCTTTTTCCCTTTTTTGGACGCAAAAAAAAAAAAAAAAAAAAAAAAAAAGTGGGGAAGCTAGGATCATCCAGAGGAAGGATTCCCATCGCCGATTCGATCCCACATCGGGACTTGATCTCTCCTGACCTCCGCCTCTGACCGCCATCGGAAGAAAGCCAGAAGAGGACAAAGCTGAAGACACCACCACTCCCGACTCGTTCCCTTGCAAGCTTAGGGACGGAGTCGAGTCATATCAAGCATGAGTCATCCCAACTGGGCGAGCGCCGAGTAAGGTGTAGGTTTAGGGTATAAAGTTCCATGCTCTAGTTCCTTCTACAGTTCCTGGATCGACCTCACCTTGTCCCATGGCCGACAGGAAGCGAATCTCTTGCGCCCTTGATCTCCTCCCCCTTGTCAACCTTCAACCCGCGTTGCTTTTTCTCTCATGCCCCATTCCACCCCTTAAACCCCTTTTTCTTAGGAATGGTCGAGTCACCATCCTTTCGATGAACAGCTCAACAGTCGTCGAGGGTGCGCGTGGGCGGAGCCCTGCGTCTCAGCCAACTTGGAGGAAGGTTCCGAGTTGCGTCAAGGGTTGGACGCTGATTGCTTGTGGGGAAAGGAAGGTGCGTAGTGAGAGGCTACCATTTCTTCGACTCAGCAGTGGGAGAAGACCTGTTTCATGAAGGAAACCTGGTTTCGACTGAAACCGGATCGGATGGGAAGGGACTTTCCCAGCAGATTACGTAATACCAAGCTTATACCAAGCTGGTGGTGGAAACAACTGAGCCATGCATCGACCTCATCTTGCTTCGCCGTTTCCGAAAAGTAGTGTGCGTGTGAGTCATGAACGCTGGACCAAGTTCGAATGTCAGATCGAAACCGGCCCCTTTGCGGGATACATGGTCACTGTTGTGAATGTGCTTGCATGCCTCACAATCCTCAACACCGCCCCCTTGATTCACTCCAGTCCGCCGAACTGGCCGAGACCTCTAGCATTCCCGTCGGAAGAATCTTCCCCATCTTCGACTGGATTCACCTGACCCGCCCTCTCTGTTGCGGGCCTGCTCTTCCAAGACCCAAGCCGTTCGTCACAGTGCATCCATCTCGCTGGAAGTCATTTTTTTTCACTCTCCTCTCCCACTTTTCTCCCTGTCCCGAACTGTTTCTTGCTCGGCTTCAGCAACATCGACACCATTTCTCTGGTCCCAGTCCAACCTTCGCCGAAAGTGGTTTTCTTGGAGCAAGGCTTGATCCAGCATATAAATGCTCAGATCAAACAAGCATCATCCCCACTCGACGACACCCACACTTCGACTTCCATCCACATATCGACCCTCTTCCGCTCATCGGGACAGCCGCAAAAGAAGAATCGAAAAGGAGACGAACGAAAGAAAAGAGAATCCTACGCTCCCACTTGAATTGAGTGGCTACCCCATCCGATCATAAACCAAAGCAGGGCACCCAAACTCACATTCAGAAGCTTAGGCGGTCAAGATAATCTAAAAAGAGACTGAAACTGGGTCCTGAAAAGGCATGGCGAATCAAGAAGTGGAGGTTTTCCTTTCCAAGATACCAAAGTCGATCCTGGACCTGACAAAGGTCCTCAAAACGTACCCCAAGGTCGAGGCGAGCCTAGAGAGCTTTGCGCGTCAGGTCAGCGAAGCGGGGGGAGACGAGACAAGGCTCGGGGCTTGCAGGGACAGACTGGAGAGGGATCTGAGACCCCTCCTGACCGATGCCGGCTGCGGCAGGAAGGCGGCTCTTGAGATCCTCGAGGCTTGCTTCAAGGTCGAGCCTAGGAACGAGGGTGCCAGCAATGTCTATACACATGAGAAGGGACACGACCCCTCTTCGGATGGGGAGGTGAAGCAGAAGGGGACAGAGGAGAGCAAGGGTGTGAAGGCGGGCGTGGTGATGGATGGTGGCAAGAATGAGGGCTCGAATAAGGTGGGGGAGGTTGACCAGGAGGAGAAGGGTGAGTCAACCTTCACCTTTGCTCGAAATTTGTTTTCACCTGCATCGCGCATTTTCTAAGAACCGGCCCTCTGAACTAAATGTTTCGACTTCCACCTCCCCACTCCCTCTGGTAACAGTGAAAAAGGGAAAGAAGGACAAGGCCTCATCCAGGAACAAGGCTTCGGAAGAGAGTGTCGCGGGTACGCCGACCCGTCTGACTTCCGAACTGGGTGCCAAGATCAACCTCATCCACGCCACTAGTCAGGAGTCGAGGTTCCACGTCGACGCAACCGAGACCGACTCGCTGGAGATCGACCTCAAGGACGTGAACATTTCCCTAGGTCAGAACGAGCTCCTCGTTGGGGCTCACTTGAGGCTCAAGCATGGTGTTCATTACGGTCTGGTCGGTAGGAATGGGACTGGCAAGAGCAGTAAGTCCATTACAGACCTTTCTTTCCTATCCCTGCGCACGCAATCCGCCTTCTTCGACATCGATGAAGAGCGCGCGAATTCAAGGGGGAGTCCAAAGCCTGCATTCGTGGTTCATCCTGCGATGAACTGATTGATACGATCCTCTCTCTCTCTGCCTCTGTCTCTCGATCTTGACCTCTCTCGCATGCACCCACACACAACTTGGATCTTTCTCTCTGAAACGAAAAAAAATTAAAATAAAATACAAAAAATGACCAACAGCGCTCCTGACGGCTCTAGGAGAAAAGCTGATACCGGGTCTGTCCAAATCGATCAAGATCCTTCTGGTTTCACAGATCTCTACCTCACTCCAGGCCTCATCGGACTCGAGCATCGCCTCGGTCCTGGATGTTGTGATCCGATCGGATCGAGAAAGGACCAGAGCGGAGGAAGAATTCAACGCGCTCAGCCGAGTCCTTGAGGCCAAGGAGTTGAGCGAGCGCGATCTGAGAAGGGTGGTCCTCGAGATGGAATTCAAGAGAAGTCAGGACGAGCTGGAAGAGGCCAGGAAGATCTCGGCCAAGAGGAGCGGCACGAGGGGTTCCGAGGCCAGGAAAGAGCTGATCAAGGCCGAAGCCGCTTTGGAAGTCTCGAGGAAGAGGTTGGAGAGTTGCTTGGAGGAAGGTGCGGGTGGGTCGACTCCTCCTGACCCCCCTCCTGGAACTGCGACCTGGGCCGACGAGGCTGCCAAACTCTTGACCGAAGCTCAAGGCGTACTGGAATCGGTCCAGGCTTCGACGACCGAGGCCAGGGCGAGGAAGATCCTCAGAGGTCTGGGCTTCGAAGAGGAGATGATCAAGGGGCCCTATTCCGCCCTGTCCGGAGGATGGAGGTCGAGAGCCTCGCTGGCGTCTGCCCTGCTCCAGCCTGCCCACCTCCTCCTCTTGGACGAGCCGGTCAACTACCTCGACCTCCCCGCCGTGCTCTTCGTGCAGAATTTCGTCAAGCAGATAGATCATACCGTGGTGGTGGTGAGCCACGACAGGGAATTCCTGGACGAGGTGGCCGAGGAGCTGATCATCTTGGGCAGGAGGGCCAAGCAACTGGATTACCACGACGGAAACTTAACCTCTTTCGAGAGGGAGAGGAGGAAGAAGTGGAAGTTCGACATGAAGGTCAAAGAGACGTTGGACAGGAAGAAGGAGAAGATGCAAAAGTCGATCCAGGAGGCGGCCAAGGTGGCCAAGAAGACAGGCGACGAGAACAAGCTCAGGATGGTCAAAAGCAGGCAGAGGAAGCTGGACGACAGGTGGGGACTGGACGTGAACGCCAAAGGTCACAAGTTCAAGGTGAGTCAACCTTCCCCCATCTAAATTTCTGTTTGAAAATCGAAAGGAATTCTTCAGCTACAGAAATGCTCTCCTCCCTCTCTGGATTTCTACCTCACTTGGGTTCCTCTTGTCCTGTCTTGACCCTTGGACCACCTCCATAAACTCCATTTTATTCACCCTTTTTTCGCCTTTTTTTTGCCTGGTTCAACAAACCCCCCTCTCTAAACCACCCTCTTCCCCTTTTTTACACTTCCACGTTCCTTTCCCATAGCTCAACCGAGACTTGGTGGGTTACCACTTGACGGCCAGGTCCGAGCATCAAGTCGAGGCGGTTGAAAAGGAGATCCGCTTCTCCTTCCCGGAACCCGAAGAGCTTCGTTTCCCCGGTTCCCTGGTCCATATGGAAAATGTCTGGTACTCGTACGATGGGTCCAAGAAGCCGACGATCAAGAAAGTCAACTTGACCATCCGACCAGGCGAGAGGGTCGCCTTGGTTGGGCCGAATGGTCACGGCAAGGTGAGCTAGACATCTGAAGCCTAGAGAAAAAATATTTATGTCATGGGATTCTTCACTCCCTTCTCTTTCTTTTTCAAACAAAAAAGAGTAAATGGGAAACTCCCTACTTTCGTCGGGAGGAAAGGAATGAGAATTGCTCTGGCTGCATGGCGTGCTGAACTCCCCCCCCCCCCCCCCTCCCTCCAACCCTTACTCCCTTTCTTACTCGCTTGACGCGGGTCAGACGACGCTCTTGAAGTTGATGGTCGGCAACCTTTCACCGAGCCAGGGCAAGGTGGAGAGGCATCCGAGGTCGACCATCTCGATCTACGCACAGCATACGATCGAGAGACTTTTGGAGGATTGCAAGAGCTCGGAGAGGGTGATCGTCAACCCCAAGGCGGCTTCTCTGTCGTCAGACTTTCAGCAGCTGGGACTGGCGAGCAAGAAGGATGGCACCATCTCCAAGGGGGAGACGGCGCTGAGCCACTTTTTAAGCTCGACCTCGACTCCGTCCTCGTCCTCGTTGGGGGAGGCTGGTGGTGGTTTCGGGTCGGCGAGCCGAGTCTCGGAAGGGGAGGCGAGGGCGTTCCTCGGGCAGTTGGGGCTCAAGGGTAGGACGGCCGACGCACTCCCCTTGACTTCGCTCAGCGGGGGGCAGCTGGTCAGGCTAGGGCTGGCCGAGGTGATGTGGAAGGCGCCGGACTTGGTGATCCTGGACGAGGTGACGACGCACCTCGACTCGGAGACGATCGAAGGGCTGGTCGAGGCGCTGAGATGGTACGGAGGAGCGGTGGTGCTCGTGAGCCACGACCGTTACGCGGTCAAGAGGATCGTGGAGGGATGGAGCGACGAGGATGAGGACGAGGACGAGGATGAGGCTGATGGGTTTGGTGGTGGTGATGGAGGGGAGGAGGAGGGAGGAGCGAGTTCGACTGCGGTGGGACCGGGGAGGGTCTACCTGGTGGAACGAGGTCGGATGAAGCTCTTGGAAAAGGGGATGGACGAGTACACGGACCAGGTGATCCAAGGGCTGGAACCGTGAGTCGAGAGTGGCATGGTGGCCAGATTGGGGGTTGGGGAGGGAAGGGGGTTTTTTTCCCCCCTGCAATGATAGTCGCTTGAGGAGGGAAGGGGGGTTTTTTTCCCCCCTGCAATGATAGTTGCTTTTTTTCCCGTACGAGGAGTGGAAGTGATGTTATGCGCGAGTGCGGGAAGGATGTTGATCTCTCGTACGTGTCCAAGTCTATCCCAAGCCGGCCCCCTCTCCCTGCTTTCCTTTCCTATGCATTTAGGTGTTCTTCCGTTTCATTTTCCTCTTTCCTTGCTTGTTTGGGTTTGAAGAGGGAGAAAGGATTCTAGCATCGCCCATGTGTGGAATGGTGAAAAGAGGAAGGGGGGGGGGGGGGGGGGGAGCGATGATCCAAGGTCTGTGAGGTTCTCTGAACCTCCTCTTCATGGTTTTTTCCAATCCTTTCCACTCCTTCGTCCATCTCATCTCACCCGATCCCTCCCCTTCCTCCACTGCTGCCAAGGGACTTTTGACGCCCGGTAATTCGATGGCAACCGGGTAACCGGTGATGGTTACCTGTTTTCGCATTCCCTGCATCTTTCCACTTTTTGAATATGAAAAGTGGGATTAAGGAAGAAAGCTCCGGTTGTTTTTTTGGGGGGTGGCGAGGGTGGAGATTAAGTGGTTCACTAAGGATCAACTAAGGATCACGCTATCGAGATTAGATACGGGGCTTAATGGGCCACTACCGAGTTGGAGTTACGCGATCGGATTAGAAGAGGGGGAAAGGGGACTCGGTGTTCCCCAAGAATACCCGGGGACGGGCTTCTGTCTTGGAAATGTCGCTCCCCTCCCTTGGATAGCCCCACGTCCGACATTGGGGACCTGGATGGGGGGATCGAAACTCTCTCTCCCGATTCATCCGAACGAGGATGGTGGGGAGGACGAGGGATGGATGGCAAACGAAAGAGGTGCTCGATGGATGGATCGAAAGAGGCAGATGGTGATGGGTGTGTGGGATGGCGAGGAGAGACGCCACGGTGGAAATAATCAAGCCCAATAGGAAAGTTGACCTTGGTTCACCTGCCTGCTATTCATCGCATCGTATCCTCATTGTGCTGATGAATACCACTCCTGCCGCTACAACTACTACTGCTCGAACTACTCACACTCACTCCTACTACTACTGCTACTACTACTACTACTACCACCACTATTCCTACTGTTCCCACCAGAGTTGTGAGGATTGTGGTCCTTCCCCACCCGGTAGAGCCGCGCAGCCGTCATCCCGAAGAGGACCAAGGCGGGAGGGGGCACAGAGGCGGCTTTGCATCGCTCCCTACCTTCTTGCCTTCCTCCCCCCTTCCTTTCTTCCCCCTCCGCTTCTTGCCCGTGTCAGTCAGTCAGTCAGTCAGTCCGTCCGTCAGTACATAGAAGGGAGATCCATTCACACATCCACTCCCCCCTCCTCATCCCATCCAACCGTCTCCACCAGCCCCCAAGACGACAACCAACCGAAGCGATAGATAGCTGGCTCTCCCTTCTTTCCCCCTTCCCTTCTCCCTCAACCTCTTCCTTTCATCCCTCTAATCCCGTCTCCTGCCTCTCGTCTCTTCCTCCCTCGTCCCCTCCCCCCCCCCCCCCTCCCTTTACAACCAGCCCTTCCCACCACAACTCCCACCAACCCTTCCATTTTTGTACGCCTTCTCGACGCTCTGAACAGGCCGTGAGCAGAAAGCGGACGTAACGAGAATCAGAACAAGGACCTCAAGGAGGGAGAGATCGAACCAAGGTACAAGAGCAAACCGAATCATGGCACAGCAACCCCTGACCCCCTTCGGCAACGCCCTCGCCGGTGCGCTTGGCGGCGTCTTCTCCAACGCCGTCGTCTACCCTCTTGACACGTGAGTGAGAAAGGCAGCGAGTGAAAGGGGAAAACTTGTCGTTGACACTCTGTATGCTGTCTCTCTCCCTCCCTCTCTGTCTGCCTCTCCCTCTTTCTATCTCCCTCCTTCCCTGAAACACAGGGTAAAGACGAGGATCCAAGCCGGCCAAGGGAACAAGGCCGCGGCCACCTCGGATTCCAAAGACTCGACCGGAAACGAAAAGTCGGTCGCAACGATCGGAAAGCATGTCGGTCTGATCCAAGGCATGGTCCAGATCATCAAGTCGAAAGAGGGTCCCATGGGTTTGTACAAGGGCTTCGGTGCGAGCATGGTCAACACCTTCTCCACACGTGAGTCGATCGAGCTCCTTGCCTGAGAGAACAAAGCTCTTGATCTCGCCCTTGCACCTTGTCGGATCGGCTCCTTGATCTCCTTCCTCACTTTCTTTGATCGCTTCCCCGCTTCCCCCATTTTCCCGATCATCTCCACACCCTCTCACCTCTTGCAGAGTTTGCCTACTTCTACTGGTACACGGTCGTGCGAACCCTCTACATCAACAAGCTTTCCAAACCCAGCACCAAAGGGGTGGCGGGTCTCAATACGGCCACCGAGCTAGCCCTGGGAGCCATCGCCGGCGCCTTGGCTCAGATCTTCACGATCCCTGTCAGCGTCATCGCGACGAGGCAACAGATCGGCACCTCGGCGTCCTCTCCGCCGCCCACGAAGGATGAGCAGGGCAAGGCCAAGGTGGTCGACGAGAGCTTCCTGGGCGTTGCCAGGGACATCCTCAAGGAAGACGGTATCACTGGCTTTTGGAGGGGTCTCAAGCCGAGCCTGGTGCTGACCGTCAACCCGGCCATCACCTACGGCGTCTTTGAACGTGAGTCTCTGACATGTTGTGAGCGAAGGGACGACGGACAACGGGGTCTGTCTGGGGGGAGCTTTCCATTCTCGCGCCTTCCTCTCCTGGAACGTCCGGGACTGTCCCCCATTTTTCCTTTCTATTCTTTCATCTTCCTTCCCGTTGCTCGGTCTCTCCCCCCGCTTCCCCCTCCTCTCTTTTTCTCACACGGGTTCCCCCGGACACTTCCAAATCGCATCCCGGCGAAATAAGAAAGTGCATGCACATACTTATCCATCCCTACGTCTTATCGAATCCTCAGGCATCAAAACAATCATCTTGGCGGCTTCAGACGGCAAAATGACGCCTTGGAAGTCGTTCCTGGTGGGAGCGCTGTCCAAGACGCTGGCCACGGTCGTCACCTTCCCTTACATCCTCTCCAAGATCCGACTCCAGGCCAAGACGACCAATCACAACGGCGCCATCGATGTGCTGAGGAAGATCGCCAAGGACGAGGGCATCAAGGGATGGTACCAGGGCATGCAGGCCCAGATCACCAAGGCCGTCCTGGCCCAGGCCCTCCTCTTCTTCTTCAGGGACTACTTTGAGATCTGGACCCGTCAGCTTCTCGGTCTGGGCAAGCCCAAGGTCGCGATCACCAGGAAATGAGAGACGGCCCCTGACTTTTCTTTTCTTACCCTCATATCTCCCACGAACCACTCCCTTCTCGCTCACACCTTTGAGAAACGAAAATAGACCCACCAAGCAATCTGTCCACCCCGCCGTCCCCTCCCGAGAAACCTGCTCACGTTCAGCCCCCTTCTTTTGTCGCTGTCACTTTTATCTTCTTTTTCTTCATTCTCCTCACATGCTCTTCTCAAGTCTAGGTCGATAAGGCGAAGAATGTGGGCGGGATCCAATGGGGGGTATATCAAAGGTGTTTGTGGTACTCTGGGCTTGGGCATCCCATCACCCCGCACCACCGGCGAGCTCCAAGGCTCTGATCTCTGCTAGGTTGGCTCTCTCCATCATGTCCTCGAGCTCGGATCTCCTTGAGGCATTCCTTCTCTCGAAACCTTGGAGGAGGAGCCGGATGGCCTGGATGGAATCCAGGACCGAGTTTGGGTCTTGGAGATTGGACGCGGTGGTCTCCCCTTGGTCCTCTTCGATATCAGACGCCGAGGCTTGTCGTCGGTGGCCGGGCCTGGTCTTGGTCAAGGGGTCCATCAAGGTGGTGGTGGCAGTGGAGGAGGAGGAGGATGATGACGAGACTGTCGAGGAGGTCAGGTTCAGAGCCCTCTTGTAAGGGCTGAGAAGAAGGGCGAGGGAGGGAGGGGTGGAAGGGGGGGTGTGGAGAAGGGAAGGAGGTCAGGAGAATGTCTTGTTTTTTCCTCTTCTATTTTGGGAGATGGGCTTCCGCCACGCTCTCTGTTGGTGCAAGATTTTTCCCGTTCTTCTTTCCCCCCACGCGACCGATCAGTCTAGAGGTAGAAAGAAAGAAAAAGCGACTGACCTTGAGGAGGAGGAGACGGTGGTGGTGGAGGAGGAGGAGGAGGAGGAAGGTTGGAAGACGACCAAATTGGTGGAGAGGTTGAGCTTTGTGGAGACGACGGCCTCCCAATCCTGCTCTCCGTACTCCCTGGAGAGGAAGTCGGTGAGAAGCTTGAGCTTCCTCCTGATGGACTCCACCTCGATCGTCTTCTCCTCGTTGTCCCTCTGGAGACCCTTGAGGATCATCTCCTGGGAGGCGAACTCCCTCTCCAACTTGATCGCCGCCTGTCGAGTCAGTCCACCCTTTTCGACCTGTGCGTGGGAGGGGGGTTAGGTGGAGGTTTTCGTCAGGGGGGTTGAAGGGGTTGAAGTTTGGACGAGAGCACACATTAGAAGAATCAAAAAACCACGCACCTTTTCGGTCCTTTCACGATCCCTCGACCTCTGCTCCCTCTCGAGCTTGAGCTGGGATTCGAGTTGAGAGTTGAGCTTCTCCAGCTTTCGGATCCTCTCCTCGTTCCTCTCGGCCAGAGCGAGGAGCTGATCGATCTGATGTTCCAGAGCGGCTTGCTCTTGCTGATCTTGATCTTCTCTCGCCTCCTCCTCCTCCTCCTCCTCCTCCTGGTAAGAACCCTCTTGAATCGTACCCTGGTTGGTGAGTGGCTGGTGGTTGACGAGATCTTGTGGAGGAGAGGGATGGAAAGATGGTGGTGGTTGGGAGAGGGCCGAACTCCTTCTCCTGATCCTTTGAAGGAGGGCCCTCGTGGGTGTCTGTGGAGGTGGAGGTTGAGGGGGTTTGGTTGACATGGTTTGGGGGGTGGTGACGATGGTTGATGGTGGAGGGAGAGAGAGAGCCAAAGGAAGGTGGGTTCGGTCAAATCGGGAGTCGAGTGTTGTTTTTCCGTTCTTACTACTGACCCCGCGTGATGATTCATGATGAGCCCTTGACAGGCAATCTACGCGTTCACGCGTCAAAGGAAGGGAACGCACGGGGTTCGGTCCCTTCTTCTCTCTTCTCCGTTTTTCATCCCATCCCTCCCTTCCAAGCCTAGAGCGCCAGAAGAAGGAGGAGGGGATGAAGGAGAGGAGGGCAAACCCAAGATCACATCCCTGCCTCCCCTCTCTCTCTCTCCCTCTCCCTCTCTCTCTCTCTCTCTTTCCCCCCACATACACATATACGCAGCCATCCTTCCGTCTCCTCTCCCTTTTACCTTGCCCTGGGCTCTCTCCTTTTTTTTCCTCACCGGGAGGAGTGGTTGTGCTGAGAGAGGCGCAGAGGAAAAGAGGCCTTTCCTTCCTTGCCAACATGGATCAACAGCATACATCCCATACAGGTCCATCCTCATCCACTCCCCATTCCACTTCCAGCTCGCCTCGATCGCCTCCTCCTCTTCCTCCTCCTCCTTCCACCACCGACCCTGGTACGCTTCCGCCTGCTTCCCCATCCAAAGCTCAAAAGGCCTTCATCGCCAGAACCGCGCCTCACCTCTTTCCTCATCTCTACCACCTCACCCCATCCTCTCCCTCCTCGCCTTCACCCTCATCCTCATCCGCATCCACACCCACAGCGACAGTCCATGCCACGGTGGCGACAGCTGCATCTCCCTCCTCCTCCCCCTCATCGCCCTCGCCCTCCCCCCTCGACTCTACAAGATCCACCCATTCACCACCGCCACCACAACTGCCACCATCGCTGCCATCGCTGAACGGCTCGAACAGATCTAGCCCGAACTATGAAAGGGACCCCTCCTCGCCCTCCTCCCTTCACCCTCCCAACAACACCAGCAGCGACCGCCTCCTGATCAAGCTACCCAAGGATTTCAGAGGTCCGATACCTAGACCCAACGACCCTCACGACATCGCTCCCAAGCCCACCCTGGTCCAAGTGACCTCCAACACCCTCGCACCACCCCTCTACACGACGCTCAACTTTCCCATCAACAGGAACGGTTGGAGGTACGAGGCCGCCGGACCTTGCTGGCAGTCCCTTCCCAACACCATCTACAAGAGCCTCGAGGTCGAACCCTTGGGCATCCACTGGTCGTGGCAGGACCGATCGGCCTTCACCAGAATCTCGGACGACGGGCTGACCGTCTCGACGGACAAGGGATTCCGTAGCTGCAGGAGCAACGTCGGTGTCAGGAAGGGACGCTGGTTCTTCGAGGTGGAGATCTCGTCCGATCACTTGGCCAACCCTTTCGAATCGGATCATTCGCGCCAAGTCCTTCCGCCCACGACATCCTCGTCTTCGTCCTCTTCTCCCTATCACCAAGCCTCCGGTGACACCCACTCGATCGGTGGTGGTGGTGCACTGGATGGTACCTCTTCTCCTCAACATCATCATCAACCTCACCACCACAGTCACCACCATCATCATCCGCAGCAACAGCACACGATGAAAGATGGTCCCCACGTCAGGCTGGGCTGGGCCAGGAGGGAGGCGGCCTTGAACGCTCCCGTAGGTTTCGACGGCTACTCTTACGGCTACAGGGACAAGACGGGAGACAAGGTGACCCTTTCCCGAGCCTCAGCCTACGGTCGACCTTTCGGGCCAGGAGACGTTGTAGGCCTCTACATCAGCCTTCCCGAGGAGGAGGACCCATGCCCGGAAAACCTTGACCCCAACGATCCCAGGAACATCAGGAGGAAGAGGATCCCAATCCGGTACAAGGGACAGCTTTACTTTGAGAGCCTCGAGTACCCCAAGACCAAGGAGATGGAGGCTCTGATGGAGAAGAGCAGGAAGGGGAGCAAGGATCCCCTTGACGGCGACCAAGCTGGTAGGGCCGAGGAGGGAGGGAAAGCAGGAGCAGGAGCAGGAGCAGGAGCAGGAGCAGGCGCAGGCGGACCCTCTGGTGATGGAACCAAGAACAAGGAGATCGGGCCTGAAAGCGGCGGCGGCGGCGGTGGAGGGGTTACGAAGATGAAGAAGAGCCGAAAGGTTCCTGGGCAAAAGGAGACCAATGGCGGTGGCGGCGGTGGTCGTCAGGGCAAGGTGGAACCTCGAAGCCTGCCAAAGCTGAAGGGGAGCAAGATCGCCTTCTTCGTCAACGGTGAGTGCCAGGGGACCGCATTCACCGACGTCTTCGATTACCGACCCCTCAGGGCGGCGACCGTGACGGTCCAGAGAGGTGGCAAAGGAGGCGGAAGGGAGGGACCACCATCCTCGTCGTCGAACAGGAACAGGGGCGGCAGCAAGGAGGCCGAGACGGTGGTGATCACCAGCAACAGCTCGCTGGCGGCCATCATGAAGAGCCGGGAGAACCCGTTCGACGACGGCTCGCTGGGCTACTTTGCCTTCGTCTCGGTGTTTGGAGGCGCCAGGGCCAGGATCCGGTCCGATGACTTCAGGTTCCCGCCCCCGGACGACATCGAGGCGGTGCTTGAAGAGGTGGACGGCCAGAAGAAGGCCGCCAAGGCGGAGGCGGCTGGAGAGAAGGTGGCGGAGGATGTTGAGATGAAGGGCGTCGTCGATGGTGGTGAAAGAGGTGAGGTGAGAGGAGGAGGAGGAGGAGGAGGAAGGAGTTGGAGACCTCTCGGCGACAGATACCAAGAGTACCTCGAGGAACAGTGGAGGTTGGACCTCGAGGAGGAGGAGAGGGTCGCCACGAGGCTCAGGGAGGAGCAGAAGGAAGAGGAGTGGAAGGGAACGGGAGAGCGTGAGAAAGGAGGCGCGGGGGAGAGTGGAAACAGGAAGAGGAAGACCAACCCGAACACGACGGACGATTGGGACTCGGAGGAGAAGGAGAGGGCGAGCAAGGTCAAGGGGGTGAGGGGAGGAAGCAAGGGTAAGGAGGCGAGTACGACGCCGCAGGTCGGCGATGAGGGTGTCCTGGAGCGGAAAATCGGGACGGTCAAGGTGGAGGAGGTAGGGGTGGAGGACGCTTTTGGTGGACCGAGTCGAGACGCCGACCCCGAGGTCGCCGTCGTTGCCACCCACGACGATGGTCGGATGGGAATGGCAAGAGACGATGACGGTCACGACGACAGGGACTTCGGCGGGGAAGTCGATTCGAAGAAGACACCCGAACCGATGGAGATCGCAACGGAGCCAGAGGTGGCTGTAGCGGCCGGGACGGGCTCGTCCCTCTCCCTCAAGTACGCCGAAGACGAGGCGGACCTCACTCCTCGAGAAGGACCTGACGATCGAGCCGAGCCAGAGACCCAAGATTCCACGGCGGACCTCGGGTACGGAAAGGAGGCTTGCGGGGAGGAAGAGGAGGAGGAGGACGACAGGGATGACGAGGTGGTTCGGGTTTGAGGGAGAGGATGGGGGAGGGCCAGGTTGGATTGGTGCGGAAACAAGCCCCCCCACCCCCCCCCAATACCAGGATCCACTGTACCCTTCCGCCCTACCTTTTTTTGTCCCCGACGAAAGGGAGAAGAACGGAACCATTGAGCGTCTACTAGATGAAGGTGGTTGCAGGGTGGTGGGGCGGAACAAGCTGACCCTTCCCGCGATCTACACAACGTGGGGATTTCAGTAGATGATGGTTGGAAGAAGGGGAGGGAATCCTGGCTCGTGATTCTATTCTCCTCAACTTGACATTAAAGTACATGGAAATTCACCAGGTTATCCACTCCACTAACCCACCTCCTTCCTTCCCGCTCAGCATGTTGAGGAGGAGAAGGGGGGGGGGGAGCAAAGTGTCGTCCTGACGATTTGCAAATGAAGATGAAAAAGAGTGAAAGTGCGTGGGGGAGGGGGTTTTGATTGTTGAGTGGTGAAGGTTGGGTTGGGATGAGTTGGGAAGGGGGGGGATGATCTTCAAGGGAACTGCCTCCTCCTTATCGCCAAGGCGGAGGGAGTCTCGTTCCCATCCCACATGGCCTTCTCCCTCTCTCCTTGGGGATCTTGGGAGAAGGTGGGTTGGAAGAATCTACATCTGGATTTGAAGGCTGTTGAGGTTTCAAGGGAAGGGGGTGGGGGGGGGGGGGGGGGGGGGGGGGGGGGCTGGTCAGCGGTCTGTGGGAAGGAGGGATCGGAGGAGGGTGGCGGGGGGCAGGCACTCACCGTCCAAAGACCTTTTCCTGACGATGCTCTCGATGTAAAGCTCGTTGTGAAGTTGCCTTCTGAGGACTTGGGATTCGGCCTCCCCCCTTCCGAGGTTGGGTCCACCTTGTACGGCCGTACTGGCTTGTTGGGAGAGGTCGGCGTCCAGCCTGTCCTCCGGTCTGGAGAGTGCGGTCGAGCTTCGAGAAGGACTCCGGGAAGGTAGGTCGCCGACGCCAGCCTCTCGGTCGACGAAGCCTACGCAGTACTTGATCACCTCTTCCCTACCCACCCAGGTCTTGACGAGCTCCTTCCAAAAGATGGAACAGGCCTCCTGAGGAGCTTTCGAGTAGGTCGAGATGCCGAGGTCCTTGACGGAAGAGGTGGAGGAGGAGGAGGAGAGAAGGGAGGGGGAAGAGTTTCCTCCCATGTCCCTGTACCTGGCGAAACTTCGATTCAACCTGGTGGTGATTCCATCGTCCAGGGCTCTGTACTGCCTCATCAGATCTTTTCATCGCGGCGAGGTGGGAAAGGAAGGGAGGGTTAAAGGAGAAGGGGGGGAGGGAGGGGGGGGGAAGGAAGGGTTGGTTTGGGTTTGATGATTTCCCCTTGCCTGTCAGCGCCGACGTAGGGAAAGGGAAGGTGAGTGAGCGAAGGATGGAAAGACTTGCCTTTGAAATCGCTGAGTGCGAGACAGGTTGCTGGGTTGAGATTGGCCACCGAGTCCGGGGTGACGGGGAGTTTGTTGATCGGAGGTGGAGGGGGTGTCCGTTCCTGTTGGGTTGAGGTTGTGGTCGAATCCTTTGTGGAGGAGGTGGAGGAGGAGGAGGAGGTGGCGGACCTCGAGGTCATGGAAGGGGAGACCCAGGACATGGTGGGG
>KZ820145.1:9667-21368 GCA_003144235.1 Violaceomyces palustris | reverse complement strand
CCCCCCCCCCCCCCCCCCCCCGGTCCGTGATCGTTCGTGTTCCCATCTTACCTCCCACATTCCTTTGCTCGTGACTTAGCAGATTCTACTATCACCACATTTGGGAAGAGGCTTCGACGGCCGCCCTTTCACATCCCCGCTCTCTCCAAGTCTGATCCGGGTTGGTTGGTGGACCCTTCGTCTACAACTCCCTTCCTCTCCCTTCGCACCTTAGATGACCGTAACCCGAAAAGTCTCTTCCGGCAGTGAGAACGAAGTTGGGGTGGTGGCAGGGCTCAAAAAGTAAAAATGTAAAAGAACAAAAAGTGGTACCCGGATGCTGACCTGGACCACCAAGGACAATCATGCCGCTCCCCCAATCGCAAGTCTGTTCACCCCCATCGTTGGATCCCTTCCGTCAGTTTGGAGAAGACTGGCTTCTTCCTCGTCGTTCAAGGCGCCCACCGTACCTGCTTCAGCGGAGCGCCACGAAATCCTTCAAAAGCAATCCCTATCCGTTTTCTGGAAGAAGGCCCTGGAATGAGTTCTGAACGGGGAGCAAGCCCACTTGATAGGAATCCTTTGTCCTTTCCCGTCACACCAAGGAGTTCCTTCGAAGGACGTGGGAGCTCATATCCACAAGGCTTCCGTCAAAGCTCCATTTTTCGTTGATCCCAACCTTATACCTTCTCTAGCTAGGCTCGATGACCTGGGCATCGTTAAGGTGAATGAATGCTGCGGAGGTCCGTCCAAGTCATACTTCCGTGGCGTCATGGCTTTGGAACGACGGCAATGGAACGGTTCTCTCTCCTTTGGCCAGCATCATGAACGGATCGTGAGCCCTTCGAGCATGTCTCCCCTCACTGAACCTACTTTTGCGCAGGCTTTTGGCACCAGAGCTTGTTTGCCGGCCATCACAGAGCTGAAACGACGGCACGAGAACAGAAGTTCTCCTGCTTTGTCATGAGAATGGACGGGTTCTCGTACCTTGGCCAGTGCAGGTCCCCCCTACGCTCTCTCTCGCCCAATTCAACCTCCCTCTCCCGCTTGCACGTCGTCGAATGAAAGCCCCACCGACCTCTCTCCGTGGGAACTTTGGGCAGCGAAGCTTGGTCTGGACCCTTGGTGGGAAACCTCACACCATGGAACGAGGAACGCAGCCAAAGTCAAGTCTGCGAGGGGAACTTGACCGCATGTGCGAGCTGGGTCAACGTTCCTCTTCTCAGTGGAACCAACCCCACGCCGTCCTTGTCCTCAATCTAGGAAAGGATGGTTTTGGAGAGGGATAAAAGGAGAGCCCTCTTGCCGCTCTTCGCTCCTTCCCCCGTCCCTCACTCATCCCATCTGGTCAGCCTCCCGCAGAAACTTACCCTTCTCCCCTTTGAAGAAAGAAGTCCTTCCCCAAGCCGTCGATCCCCCGAACTATTACCGTCAAAATGAAGTTCTCCCTGACCGCCATCCTCGTATCCACTTTGGCCCTCTACGTCTCCGCTGCTCCTTACGGGGACGAGGATAACACCACCCCCAGCCGTTCCCAGGTCGAAGAATGGTGCTCGTCGGACGCCCACTGCCTATACGTTCAGGGAGACCGTAAGCACGTCACGGTCCGCCACTCCCTCAGGACTGACAACATGGGAACCTACGAGTTCAAGAAGGATTCTTACGGAGAGGTGCGCTACAAGGACGGCACCCTCATCAAGGTTTGGTTCGGCGACGAGAGCGAGGCCTTCTACGACAGCAAGAGGAAGAGCGGAAGCGCCTGGTTCTCTTCTGATCGCAAAGAGCTTCTCAGGGCCAAAGGCGTGAGTGGAGGAAGAGAGAAAACGCCGAAGAGGAGAGGAGATGGAAAAGAAAACGTAAAACATCGCTGACCTTCCAAAACGACCTTGTTCCTCCACTCGCTCGATCCTGGTGCCCGCCCTTCAGAATCACTATCTGTACTCTGACAAGAAAGGAGACGATTTCTACGTCCACTTCTAGGGGAGATCGGCAATCGTCCCTGGTCCTTTGGATGGATGGCAAAAAGAGAAAAGAAAAGGAAAGATCGATCTCCCTTTCCTTGGCTGTTGCGCTCGCCCTACCTCGGTGGATGGCGATCGGACGGACAGACTAGCCTCTTGCTCGAAGTCATCCTCCAGACTTGAAGATGAAAGAGAAGAAGAGAAAAGAGAATTCACCTTCTTTTTTCGGACGAACAATATCAACGAGATCACGATCGCTTTCCCCCTTCCCTTTCACCCCCCTTTCCCTGACCAGATCTCGAGAACGCTCGTTTAGTATCCTCCTACCCTCCCACCTTCCCATCCTGAGGTAGCGCATGCTCTTCAGACCCCGCTCCTCTCAGAGGCAAAGAAAAGCGCATGTAAAAGCAAGAGTCAAAGATGAATGCAGAGAGCTACGGGTTTGACCCTTTTTCAGAGCTTTCCTTTTCTTTTTTTTTTTTTGAGTATCACGAAATCCCAGCCTGAAGTCGCTTTCCTTCCCTTTTCCCGCCCACTTTCACGTTTCGAGAGAGGTTGGCCGTGGCGGAAGTGGCGAAAGAACGAGCCTGAAGCCTTACCCCTTACCTTGGCCCGCTTCATCAAGAGGATTTCGCCTCCCATGATCAAACTCGACTGGTTTTTCTGCCAATCGGATGAGTACTTTTTTTCTCGCACGCTGCGAACCATGACGAGGGGGTTTGGGAGGGGAAAGTAAAAATAGAAGTGGAAAAAGATGAGAAAGGGTGGCGAGAGGGAAGGGAGGGGAAGTGGTTGTTGGCACGATTTGGGGAAACGTGAAAGAGGGAGGGGGGGGGACCGAACCCGCTCCCTGCAAGCTTGGGCTGAGCTAGGTGGGTCCAACCGAGGTTTAAACTAGCGATTCGAATGTGAGACAAAAAGATCGAAAGAATTAAAAAACAAAGAAAAAAAATCTCCGCCCCGCCTCGACCACCTCCACCACCACCACCACCTCTGAAGGGCTCTACGTTGGGCGCCCAAACCCCACTACCTTCCCGTTGGTTCTTCTTCTGTTCAGGCAGGATTGAGAAACCTTTCGGTTCGTGAGCTGTGATGTGAGGGATGGCCATCGTCAAAATCCTCTCTCTCCCTTGCGGGGAACAGCTCCGCCCTTTTCAAAAGGCCTGGCCTTGGGAGAGGAGACTCGTTCTCGAAAGGTAGAACCAATCTGTAGCATCGAGCGACCTCGGCGTCGTCCAATCTCCGGAAAGCCAATTCGAGAAGGTCTCGGATGTCGCTTCCTCATGTCCCTTCATCGTAGCCAAAAGTGTGGCGGGACCTCGATCCCGAACCTCCCCCTCTGATATTGGGAAGAGGGGGGGGGGGGGATTCGGATTGGCTCGCGTATGGAGGGAGATGGAATTGGGTTTTTTTTTTGGTTCTTTAAAGTGAAACACCCCTTTCCCCCCTCTTTCGCCAACAAATTTCCTCTTTAGCACCAACATCATCCTTTGGACCAACGTTGAGAGACCAAGGTAAGGTGGTCACCACCATCAACCCGACCTCCTCCTCCGCATAGACACCCATGGTCCTTTACCGAACCCCCCTTGCGATCAAGTGACCCATGCGGAAGGAACAGCCTTCCCGCACGAGAATGAACCATCTCACCCCCCCCCCCCTTCTTCGCCCTAGAGCGCCAATCAACGCACCTGGTCATCATCCTCAGAAACTCTTAGTCACTTGCCGACTCGACCAACCCACTTAACCGGATCCATATCACCGAAATAAAGTACTGTAAAAATGAAAAAAGGAGGGCGAAGTGGGAAGGAAATTCGAAGAGAGGTTGACGTAAAGGAGAAGGGGGGGAGAATCTCCTTCCTTACTCCCAAGATCGTCCTTTTCCACTAAATGCGGTATCCGAATGGGACGCTGAGAACTTGCACCATCGTCCACGTCTTCACCACTTGCAACCACGCGGCATTGTGGATCTTTACGTGAATCCAACCTCGCTAACAAGCCTTCCCACCCACCCCCTTTCAGGTCGGCGTCGTGACAGCGACGCACCCACCATCAGGGAAACGGAAATCTCGCCATTTTTCTCCCTTTACCGCCTCGCCTTTCAAGGCAAGGAGCAGAAGAAGAAGGTCGGTCAAACAAGAGGTTGGGAGAGATGGGAGAAGCTCTTCCTTCGCCACGCGAGGGAGTTTCCTTTTTCTCTTCCTCTTTCGTTTCTGGGTCCCCAACCCGGTCGGAGGAATCGTTTCACTCGAACTCAGTTCGATTGGCTTCCCCCCCCCCCCCCCCCTACTTCCTCTTCTCATACCTCTCTTCCGATGTATGCGGGTTTTTTTTTCCCTTCTCGTACGTGAGAAAGGGAAAGCAATCTCGAGCGACAATGAAGGAAGGAGGTATTGGGTCGATTTGTTTCAGTCTACACACTTGAATCGCTCCAGATTAGGTGATTGCTAGACTGCACCATGTTTCAAGAGAAGGACGACTCTCACGAGGACCAGCCTTTTCTCGTTGTCACCTTCATTCAAAGCCCGGACGGACGAGTTTCCATGGAGGAGGAAGATGACGAAGGAAAAGTAGGTGTGGGGGGGGGGGATGGGAACTTGCTCGTGTTGGTGACCTGCTTCTCACGAGGATCGTAGGTGTAGATTTCCTTCGCGGACCGGACCGACCATGCGGTTCGCTTGGAGCACATGCCGCGTAGGTTTCTCTCGCCCCTTTCCCCCTTGCTCTTCCTTGCTCTTTCGGCCATGGAAACAGGTTGGATCCCCTATTGCACGTTGTCGCAGGTCAGGAAGAGGAGTGCCGGGATGGGGAAGGTAGGGGTGAGGGGAGGGGCATCTCTCCGGCTTCCCATCCCCGAAACCTCCAAGGACTTGAGAATGCAGGGATCTCCGCCGTCCTTTCGGGGACCGTCCGCTTAGGCAAAGAGTCAAGAAGAGAGCTGCCCCCCCACGAGCTTGGGTCCTGTTCGAACGGGAAAGGATTTGAAAGGGGAACAGTAAAGTTATAAAAGGGAGGGGTTGGGGGGTTAGGACATCAACTCCTCTAGCACACAGCAACCGCCAATCACCCAAAGACAAAGCCCTCTCCAAACTCGAAGCGATCGTCCCAACCCTTCCTCTTCTAGACAAAACGAATCAAGTGAAGAAAAGATGAAGTTTGCCTTTTCCACCATCTTGGTCTCCACCCTCGCTGCGCTAGCGATCGCGGCCCCCCTTGAAGGGGAGCCCGCCTCCGCCCAGCTTTCCAAGCGGAGGGGAAGGAGCCTGAACTGCTCAGACTCGACGCACCACTGCATCTTCGTCGAGGGAGAGTACGATCGCGTCAAGAACTACGATGCCACTGACGGACAGGGTAGGTAATGGTCGCGTCGGGGTGAACCCAAATTCTTGGCTCCCATCTTTTTTTTTTATTATTTTTCCTTTTCGTCCCCTGTTCTCTGTAGCTGACGCATCAACGCATGATCTCCTGAACTCTTCTCTCCTCCATCTCTGTTCTCTTTCTACTTCCTCCTCACCTCTTCCCTCTTTCCTTCTTCATCGCCGCTTCCAACCACTTCTTCCTCCTCTTGCGGGCCATTGGGGGAAAAAAGGAACCTACCTTTTCTCTTCCGAGGCGCAAGCCCAAGTGGTTCCTAAGCAAGGAGCGGTGATCAACGTGGCGTTCGGAAGCAGTCACAGCTCGGCGGCCTTCGGCAGCGGATCGCCTAGGAAAGGTTCGGCCTACTTTAGCTCCCAGCCCAAGCGAGTGCTTTCCAGTAGCTCGTCGTCCAACCTCATCACTTCCGACGAGGCGGGCGATGACCTCCACGTCAGCTTCTAGGTGGGAAGGGTCTCCCTTTCGCCCGCACTTTATTTCTGGTTCCGTGGGTCCGCGTCTCATGATGATCTTTTCTCTTGGAAGGATGGAGAGGATTCCTTCGACGTTCTTGTTTTTCTGTTTTTGTTTTGTTCCGCCCCCTTCGCCATACCTCTCCCCTATCCTCTCTCCCTCTCCTCCTTCGCTCGGAACTTGGCTTACTCCCCTGCTCTGATGTTCCTGTGATCCGATGTGGTCAGGTGTGTTTAAGAGAAGGAATGAGATGAATTTTCAAACAAAAAAAAAATCATTTCAACCATCTTCCCCTTCTCCTCACCAGAGATGACAGTGCCCGAACGGCAGGAAGTTTCCATCGCGGTTCCCGTCCCCTGCGAGGAAGGGGGTTTGATGGAAATGCCTTCCCCGTCGGACGATTCGGGTCTTGCCGTCTCTCATTCCTTTTTCTTTCCATTTTCTGTCTTCTTTTCTCTTCTCTTTCACTTTTGGGTTTGAGTTTTTCTTTCTTTCTTTTCCTCTTTTCCTCTTTTTTTTTTTTCTAGAGCCTTTCCTTTCTCGAACTTTCCCGGCTGGAAAGTGGAGGAGAGTGTGGACCGTGGGGAGGGGGAAACCGATCGGGTTTAGAAGTCTCCCATGCGTTTCTACCTCATCCTCTTCTTCGCGAAGATCACGAATCGAGGACGGGTTGGAGGGATTCGCAAGTGGTGAAGAGGGGTTGGCGGGGGAAGCCATCCAAGAATAAAGAAAGGGGAAGAGGCGTTCTCGGATCGATCGCGCAGAGGAAAGGGAAAGGGAAAGGACGGAGAAGTTGGACAGGAGAGGAGGGGGGAGGATAGGAAGAGGAGAGAGAGAGAGGGAGAGAGAGGCATTTCGAGTGGGACTCGCCAGCCTCGTCCTTTCGTACGGGAGGAAGGGGAGGTGGAGGGAGAGAGGAAGGGGAAGAAAGAGCTCGGCTCGCCTCCGAAACGTTTCTCCACCCTTCTCTTCCCTTTCCCCCACTCGACTCGTTTCCTTCCCCTCCTCTTTTCCGCTTTTGCATCCGCCTGTGAAGGGAGGGAGTGTGGGGATTTTTGGTGGCTTTTCTTTTACTTTATTTATTTGCTTTTTGGCTCTCATCCCACCCCACCATCCCCACCATGTCGGAGGGAGCTGAACGAAGATTTCTTGCCTCGAGGGAAAGGAGAGAGAGGCTTCTCGATCTGGTGGGGTGGTTCGTGATCTTGGAATTGTGGAAAAGGGAGGGGGGAAAGGGAGGAGGGACCCCATCGAATTCCGCACTCTTTCTTCCTTCCAAGAGCGCAGTCCCGACACCCGGATCGTGGTTCCAGTGGCTTTTCGGTGGGGAGGGAGAGAGAGGTCGGAAAGAGGGACCGGGAACGAGTTTTCTCTCTCTCTCTCTCTCTCTCTCTCTCTCTTCGTCACGTTCGGAGGTTGGAGGACCCGCTTTATCGACGGGACGTCAGAGGCTTTGGGTACACATAGGCGAGGGGCGGGGAGAAGGGACGGACTTCGGTGTAGACACGCACCGCGTGGCTTTGGCTTTGTCTTTCCCTCTTTTGGTGGCTTTGCTCGTTCTCCGACATGGATTTCTTTGGTTACCCTCCTCCACCTCTCTCCCCTCCCTCCCCCTCATGGTTGCGAGCAAGGATAGGCTCGCCCGACTTTTCCAGAACCACCGTTCGAGAAGGGCTGTTCTCCGTCGGGTTTCCAAGATGCAACCCCTTCTCGGATCCGTTCCTGGAGAAGAGGTCCATGGGCCCCCTTCTCGCTCTTCTCCAAGGGATGGGGATAAGGCATAAAAGGTGGGCTCGAAGAAACCAGAGTTCGATACCTCTTTCTCTCACCCATCGAGAACCAAGAAAGAACCCATCTCCTCCATTGCCCGAGCCTCCTCTTGCAGCCAAACTTTTAGGAAGAACAAAAACCCTGGGCCTCTCCAACCAGCGAAACGAAGGCAAAAGAATCGATCAAGATGAAGTTCTCCTTCTCCGCCATCTTCGTCTCCTCTCTCGTAGCCTTGGTCCTCTCTGCCCCGGTGGATGGGGAAGGAGGAGCCACGCTCTCCAAACGGAAGAGGCTGAACTGCTCGGACGCAAGGCACCACTGCGTCTTCGTCCAAGGACCTTACGATCACGTCTCGGGTCACGAGGATACCGACGATGAAGGTGAGTGGAGGAAGATCACAGAGGAGGCTGACCAAGTAGGCCATGAAGGACGCTGATCTATCGTCTGCATCATCATTATCTCTCCTCCCCATCCCCGTGCATCACGAAAAAGGCACCTTCCTCTTCGACATAGAATCCCAGGGCAGAGTGGTAGGGCTTTGGGGTCGTGCGCCGATCTACGTGGCCTTCGGAAGGTCCCACAGCTCGGCCACGTACGGTAGTGGAGAGTACAGGAGCGGGAGGGCCTACTTCACCTCCAGGCCGAACCACTACCTCACTCCCTGGTCCGAAGACCAACTCATCACTTCGGACGAGCCCGGAGACGACCTCCACGTCATCTTTGACGAGCGCGAGCGCGGCGATGAGGTCCAGTCCGAATGATTGGGGACGAGATCGAAACCCCTCCTCCTCCTCCTGTCTCGGGCGGGAAAGTCCCTCTCTCGCAAGGATTGGGCCACCACGAAGCTGAAGCGATCCATTCTCTCCGTCTCATTGTCGAATCGTTGCTTTCTATTCTGCTTGAGGTCGGTTGGTTCGGTTGGTCGGTTCGGGAACTTTTCCCTGTGCTATCTTCTCGAACCCTTGCTCTGTTCTCGCCCTGACACCCCCAACCCTCCAACGAGATCGAGCTTCGACAGGCTGCTGTTGAATGCTAGGCACACGGACGATCGAAACGGTCCTCTGTCGAAGGAAGAAAATGAAGAAAGAGAGGAA
Source organism: Violaceomyces palustris (assembly GCA_003144235.1). Lineage (NCBI taxonomy): Eukaryota > Fungi > Basidiomycota > Ustilaginomycetes > Violaceomycetales > Violaceomycetaceae > Violaceomyces > Violaceomyces palustris. The sequence continues at coordinate 12,739 of KZ820145.1, read as the reverse complement.
TGAACAGAGTAGAGAAGAAGGATGAATTCGAAAGGTTTTGGCCAATGGGAAGCGCCCTCTCCCTCTCTCTCTCTCTCACACACACTCTATCGTCTTGCGTTCGATCCAACCCTGTTCAATCGTGGGCATGGCTCGCTCACCTTCGCTTTCCTGCCTGGAAACATGCTTCCCGTCTCTGGTCGCAGTGGCAACGAAGAGTCAACGAAGAGTCGGAGCATCAGGTTGGGGATGGGGGGGGGGAGGGGGGAGGGGAGGAGTGCGTGAGAGTGTGTGAGTGTGTGAGAGTGTATGCGGGTGTTTCCCACATATTCCTACCTTTCTCTCACCCCTTTCACTTTCTGGGTGGCGGTTATGCGAAGGGAATGGAGGTGAGTGCATTGCCCGGAGGAAATTCCCCGAACCTCCGCTTCAAACAGACGGAATTCAAAAGGAGCCTCCCGAAGGGCGCGCGCGCAAACTGACAGCTCGCGTAGAGAGAGAGAGAGAGAGAGAGAGAGAGAGAGAAAGAGAGAGAGCGAGGGAGGGAGAGAGAGAGTTTCGTAGTTGGGTTGGTGCAGCGCTAGCTTGGCTCTTTCGATCTGGTACCCAAAGGCGCCCTCCCTCTCTTCGATGAACGCGAATGAAGAATCGCACAAGTGGCTGTGGTGCCATTCATGATCGTTACTGCTTCGATGAGAAAGGAAGGTGACCGTATCTCCCCTCGTCATGAATCCTTTGTTGTCGTTCGCCACACGGCCGAGAGAGGGTGGATGAGGGAGAGGGAAGTGAGACCGGAAACTAAAAATAACAATAAAGAGGGGCATCGGTGAAGGTAGCGAGCGTATGCAGCAGGAATCGAAATTGAAACCAGAATGACCTCCTCTCTTTTCTGCCTCTCCCGCTCTGCATGGTGACCGAGGGGAACGAAAGGGTGGCCAGTTCTTTAGAGTTAGCCTCTGCTTTTTTAGAGAGTCTGAGTGTTTCAGCCGTTGCTTTTCTTTTTATTCCCTTTCAGTGATGGCTCGGCCCCCGCTCCTCGCTGCTCTCCTTCCGAATCCCCCCATCCTCTCGTTCCAACCCATCCCGTTCCTCTCTTTAGCGTCATTTTAGCTTGGTCCTCTTCCACCCATGGGCTCATCCCCTCCCCTCCGCTTCCATCGACATGGTTGGTGTACATGCACTCCTTGGGTACGGTTCCTTTCCCCCCCAACACTCACACTCCCTCTCACACGCACGAACTCGCTCTCTCGCACACATCCGCTAAAGGTCTGAAAAGAGTTTCTACCTGGCGCTAAAAGCCCCAACCCTCCACCCCACACCTTCACACCAGGTGCAATCATCACACTCGTCAGCTCGAAGAAGCGATCCGTGAATCGAGGGATCGTTCTCGTCCCCCTTGCAAACTGAAAGGCGACACCCCTTTCCGAAAGGATTCCCAAAACCGAGCGATCCACCCCGTCATCCTCCTCATCATGCTTTCCTTCCACCGAACCCCGGTTCATGCACTTTGGACCTCCCCCCCTCCCCCCCAAAAAAAGAAAGATTTCCATGAATGCCAATCAAATCCAAGCTCTGAAGTCGAATCCTTCCCCACCTTCCCTTATCCATCACCTGGACTCGCCCCATCCGCAGCAAGGAAAAAAAAAAAAAATGTCAAAGGTTTTGAGAGGGAGGTAGGCCCCGTGTTTCGATGGAACGGATTCCTCAGTGTGGCTCCTCGTCGGGTGTTCGGATTGAGGGGAAGAAAGGAAGAGGGTTGCATGAGACACGGCGAGTTTAAGGGAGCAGGTCCTTTGAGCGAAATGAAGCGATGTGTGAGTAGGGGAAGGGTGAGGGAGGAGAGAAATTCCTTGGTTCAAAGATCCGGAGTCCTTGACAAGGTTTCATTGCCACCTACCCACCCAGATCTCAATCTCACTCTCGCTTCCTCTCTTGGAAATCAAGGAGCTCCGCACAACAGCATTCCCTTCCCATTCTCGGGAAACAGTCCCCGTGAAGAGGGAAGGGGGATCAAAAAAAAATAAGACTAAAGTTTAATGAGAGAGCAAACCCAAAGTATGAAAATAGTGTTCCGGAGAAAGAAAAAGAAGAAGAGGATCGACGTGCGGGCAAGATTGACTGGGACTCCGCTCTCCTTTCCCACCTCTCTCCTTACTCGTCGTCGTAGGTAGCTCGGGCTTGCTCCTCGTCCAGCCAACTCTCCCTCTCCTTCTTTTCACACGCACTCGACAGAAAATCAACTGAAAAATAGACAAGTAAAAAGAGAAATAAAGGATGGCAAAGGAGATCGACATTGGGTTCCCATGCGGGACTAAAAGGGGAGAAATCGAGGGTGCTATTTCTGGCTCTCTTCCATGGATCGGAGGAACGAGGGAGGGAGGGAGGGAGGATGGGAGATGGGCCAACCGGAGCAACTTCGAGGTCATGGTTTGCTTTCCCACCTCCCTCTTTTCATGCCCCTCACCCGAAACCAAGGAGAGGGGGAGGGGAGTCTCCCCTAGCCCAACATCCTGTTGCTCACCGAATGGGAAAGACCCAAGCTTTTCCCAAAGAGCATTCATCTTCTTCGAAGGGAAGCAGGCTCGAGAGGGGATGGGATGAAAATGGGTACAAAACGGAAGGGAAGAAGAGCATGCCCACCCCCTCTCCTCCCCCTCATCAACATCGGTCATCTCAACTTCGTCCGAAGAAGAAGAAGAAACACCCAAACCACAACAACCTCTTCAAAGTCCTTCGAAAGAATCCAGAGAAAAGGGGGAAGGAAAATGAAGTTCGCTTTCGGAATCTTCCTCCTCGCCACCTCGCTGGTTCCGCTGACCGTCTCTGCGATCCCCGTGCTTGAGGGAGGAGGAGGACTCCAGGATGGCTCCACCGACTTGTCCGAGCAGAAGATCGCCGAGTTCGAGAAACAGGTCGAGAGCAAGAAGGTCTCGACCGAGACGGATAGAGAGTTCTACGGAGCCTACTGCGGAGGATCCAACCACTGCGTCTTCGTCGAGGGAGACTACGCCTACGTCACCAACTTCCAGTACACTGACGGCCGCGGTGAGTGAAAGGATCAGAGGGGAAGGAGGAGGGGGGGGGGGGGGGGGG
>KZ820144.1:0-21404 GCA_003144235.1 Violaceomyces palustris | reverse complement strand
CTTCCTTCCTGCGACCCCCCCCCCCCCCCCCCCCCGCTCCCAACGGACTTCGCGGAAACTTGCTTGCGGTTTCAAAGGGTGTGGGTGCGAACGGGAAACCTTTGATCTCGACCAAGGAAGAGAAGGACGCCACGGACGCTTTCGCGACCATGTTCTGAACGTAACCTTGAACGATCCAAACATATACCTGCCTCTTTCTCTCTCTCTCTCTCTCTCTCTCCAACTCTCTCTTAACCTCTCCCTACCTCTCCCAGTGGTTTCATTCGAGTTACCTGACCCCTACTTTCCTTACATCTTTCCTCCCTCGCCACCTCCTATCGCACTCTTCACCGATGATACCACCTTGACCCCTCGCCGTTTCCTTTCGAGGTTCGACCCGACTTGTCTCATCTCTGCGCGCTCACGAAATGATTAAATTGAAAAAAAAAAGCTACCTCCTCCTCCTCTTCCCCCACTCCTCTCGTGTCCATGAATGGTTAGGAGTGTGGTAGAGAGAGGGTCGGGGGGCAATGGGGTGTTCGGTACCATGACGACTCAACTCGAGCTCTGCAGGGAAGTAAACGGGGGGGGGATCCGTCACCTCCCATCGGGCAATCGGGTCCCCCTCCCAACCTTTCCTCCACATCGAAGAGAAGAGAAACCCATGCAGGTGGGCCCCATTCCCGAATCCCCCCCTTTTTCTTTTTTTTTTTGACGTGCTCGGTTCGCATTTTGTCGTCAGAGAGGAGCAGGTGGGGGGGAAACCCCGCGCGAACCTTGAGCACACATGACTGACTCGACTTTCCCGAAAGGCTTACTTCAATTGCCCGTCGCCCTCTTGTTCTCATCCCATCCTCTCCTTCGGTGATAACCCGGACAAAATTCAGGGAAGGGAGGGGGGTGGTGGGTTTGAGAAAGAACCCCCCCCAAACCCCCCCCCTCCCCCCTCCTTATGAGAGGCGAGAGGAAGAAGACCATTTGGTGGTGGTTTCTTTCCCCTGCTTCCACACCTCTCTCTCTCTCCTCTCTCTCTCTCTCTCTCTGGGTTGGGCTTGCCTGAACGACCGAGCTTATTCAAACCGGCTTCCCTTCACCTACCACCTCCCTCCCCTTTCCCATCCACGTCTCTTCGCCTTTCTCTGTCTCTCCTTTGCCCCACCCCCAACCGAACCCCCTCTCTTCCCAAGCGGTCCATCGGCAAAATTGCTTCCCCGCCCCCTCCCCAGACTTCCCTCTTCCATCACGGAAGGGAATAGGCAGGGAGATCTCCAAAGGAGGTTGTTTTTGAAAGGATCGGAAAATCTCTGAGGGTCGCGCAAAAAGCGGGAGAACAGAGGAATCTCCACTCTTCGCTCTCAGGGGCGATTGAAAGGAACGAAGGAATAGATTAAAGGGATAGGGAAGGGGGGGAAAAGGAAGAGGGGGTAGGGGGAAGAATGACGATCCAAATCCCTTCCTCTGATCAGGGCATCAAGCCTTCTCCGACCGCTTCCCTGGCGGACTTGGCGGACTACAGGTTGGACTACTCTCTCTGGGATCCCTCCAACCCTTCCTCCACCGAAGAGACCAGGCGAAGGTTCGTCAACTCGCTCAGGTCGGCCGCCACGCTCGGTCTCGGTTTCTTCTACCTCTCCAACACTCCTCTGGAAGGAGACAGGAGGCGTCACCTCTTTTCAAGGACTCGAGCCTTCTTCCAGGAGACGAGTTTGGAGGACAAGTTGAGCATCGAGATGGCCAGGTCGAGGCATTTCAGGGGGTACACTGCTGTTGGGGATGAGATGACGTTGGGGAGGAAGGATGAGAGGGATCAGATCGATTTCGGTTACGATCTTGACACCTACCTCGACAGGAGGAGGGCGGCGGTCGGTAGGGAGGAGTCGGGGCAGAAGCAGGAGTGGGAGGAGGAGGAGGAGAGTCTGATCTCGGAATGGAGATCGGATCCAGAGTTGGAAAAGTTGTCCTTCCTCAACCTGGTGGGTCCGAACCAGTACCCTAGCGAGGAGGGTCATCCCAACCTCGTGGGTTTCAAGGATTCCGTGAGGGATTGGTCGACCACTTGCGAGGAGCTCGTCGTCCAACTCACCAAGGCCCTCGAGGAGGCTCTCGGAGTCGAGTCGGGCAGGTTGGTAAGGACGTTGAAGGGGGAGGATGATCAAGATCAAGTCGGGGACAGAGTTGGAGGGGAATCGGAACTAGACCCCTCTCGGACCGCCATCAAGCGACTTGGACCTCTCCCCTTCTGTAGGATGAAGGTGATCAGGTACCCTCCCATCTCGGACCCGACCACCACCAACAACAACAGCAACAACAACGACAGCGACCAAGGCGTGGGACCTCACAAGGATAGCGGTTGGATCACTCTCCTGGCCACTTCGGACGTGGCTGGACTCGAGGTCCAAGATTTCAAGGGGAACTGGATCGACGTACCCCACATCGACGGCGAGATGGTGGTCAACTTTGGACAGCAGATCGAGTATCAGACCCGAGGTCTCGTCCAGGCCGCCTGTCACCGGGTCGTCAGGAGGCAGGACTCGAAATCCAGGACGAGGTACTCGATCCCTTACTTTTCCTTCCCGGCCCTCAACGCAAAGCTCCGTCCCCTCTCGGAAAAGGAGCTCAAACCTCTCCTGGACCTCTGGAGCGAAACCGAGGAGGAGGGGAATCATCAGAGAGAGGATCGTCATCGGGAGGGGATCATCGTCTCCGACGTTCCCAAGGGTGACCTCTACGCTGACGCAGACGATCACTTTGGTTGGGTGGCTTGGAAGGGTCTCGTCAGGAGTCACCCCAAAGTTGTCGAAAACTTTTACCGAGCGATCGGGTGAGAGGAAGGGAGGGAGAGGCAACTGCTTTCTTCGTTTCTCTCTTCTATCCCACCCTCCTTCCAATCTCGCTTTCGCTTTCGCTTTCTCCTTTTTATAAAAAAAAAAAAACCAATCCATGCACACACAATCCTTTCTCCAACGCCCCCCTCGAGTGCAGTGACCCGAACGTGCAATAGGAACAGAGATTGATCCCTTGGGAACGTTATGATCGTTCAATACCTGTGTGCATTCCCATTGACGACGTGTGTATGCGAGCTCTAGCCTTGTTTTTTTTGTGGATTCGTGACGTGTTGCAGGGGAAGGGGAAGGAGGAGCCACTTGAGTGTGGAAAGCTGGGTGCTCGTCTCTGTGGGAGACATGTGCAGTGTGAAAGACAAGCAAGAATAAGATTATGAAAGGAAAACGAAAGCATGCGTGTGTATGCGAATGGTTGGCAACCTGGGTACGTCCAGTGGAGCCCAAGAATCGTAGGCAAGGGAGGAGGGGATGAGAAGTCGACGGAAGAAGGAGTTCCCCTCATTCGCTCAAACTCTGGTCGCTTGGCCATCCCAATTGTTTGGACCCAGCTCCCAGAGGCCGAGCCTAGGACCTTGACTGAGCTTGTGCCAGATCCATGTGAGGGCGCTTGCGAAACCCGACTGTCTCCTTGTCGCCGATCCAAGGTTGTTAGCGTTGGAGGTCGAGAGTCTGTTGGTACCCGAGTTGGAGGAGGAGATCTTGACTACCTCTGCCAACCTGTTCAGAGCGTCCAGGTTGCCTTGCGCTGGTGAGGGGTGTGAGGAGGCGGGAGGAGGGGGGTAGGAGGGGACAGGTTTGGGAGAGGGAAGGAACTCGAATATGAGGCATGCAAGGAAGAGGTAGACAAAGCTCCACATTGCCACTTGGGTCCACTCTTCCGATGAGGCTTGGTGCTCTTTCCTTTCCTGCCTCTCTCGTCCTCCTCCTCCACGCACGATCCTCATGGTGGCCAACCCCAGAGCGGCACCCAGGCTGAAGGCTTGGACCAAGGGGATCAAGCTGGGGAGCAGATCGTCCTGGATCGCATCCGGTACGAGTCCGTACCTGGCGAGTAAGAGGTAGATGCCGTAGAAGGGCAAGGCCAGGTGAGGGACCAGGGTGAGGCTTCCGTACTTTCCACTAGAGATGGTGGCTTGGATGGATCGGAAGAGGTCGAACTTGACGTCCTTACGTTTCTCGTGCTCTTCAAGGTGCAGTCGGAACCTTTCGGTGGATGCCATTTTCCTTTCCTTTCCTTTCCTTTCCTTTCCTTTCCTTTCCTCTTCCTCCTTTTCCTTTCTTGTGCGTGAGTGAGTGAGTGAGTGTGTTTTGGCAGAGGCTTCGGTGTAGGGGTGGGATGTATGCCGTTAAGGGGGGGGAAGGAGTAGGAGGATCAGGTTGGGAGGGTGAGGCCAAGAGTGGGAATGGAAGGGGCGGAGTGGAAGAGGAGAGGGAGGAGGAGGTCAGAAGATGTCGACAAGAAGCGATCCTGACTTGGTTCGTTGGGTTCTACGTACTTGGATCGGACCATGCCCTCTCTCCTCAAGGTAGAATGCGTATGTTGAAAAATCAAATTAAATGAATTACAAAGGCGAGCACAAAGAGAGGGACGAAGAGGAAGGAGGGAAAAAGTGTGTTTGGGGGGGGGGGGGAAGAGCTGAGACACAGAGAGGGAAAGGAGGAAGGAGAGCGAGTGGAGAGGGAGGGGGGGAGGACAGGGAGGAGAGGGAGAGACGGAGAGACGGAGGGGGGAAGAGAGAGAGAAAACCTCCACGCTGTCTCCCCTCCACACAACCTCTTGCAAACCCACACCCTGTCCAAATTGAGCGTGAAAGGCGCAAGCGCCATCTCGCATTCGCCGCGGCACCCAGCCAAGAGAAAGAGAGATACACGAACACTCACTTACACCACTCTCTCCTCTCTCTTTCTCTCCCTCTCTCTCTAACACCCTTCCCCCCTCTCCATCTCACCTTTTCGATCTCGCCCACTCCTCCCATCTCCAATCTTCAGTCGTACCGACAATTCTTTCACCAAGGCGTGAATCGAGTAGCGAGGGAGGGAGGGACCACGCAAACTCTTACAAGCTCTGCCCTGTTGTCATCATCGCAAAGGCTAGCATCTACTCTGGACCTGTCTGAAAGCAGTTCTGTGTGGTAGGAAGGTATGCGAGCTTGCAAGATTCAAGCTCAAGTCTCGCTTTTCGTGAAATCGTTGCAAGAGTTTGCGATTCGGGACCTGCTCTGGGATTCCATTCCCCCACCCCTCTTTCCTTACCCTTTCCCCAGCTGTATGACCAGAAGGAAACGCCAGGAAGCATGGTGGGCTTTCGTACAATCAATGGGCGGAAATTTGAGATTCAGGCGCGTGGCTGCTAGAGCATGGGAGGATACTATCGCCGGCACGTCGGTGAGGGTCACTAGGACCTGACCTTTTAGAAGAAGAATCAAGGGGACAAAAGGATTCTGCAAGCTATGATGCTTTGGCGACTGGTTGGAACTTTTCAAGCCATCCGGTATCGTCGTCGGTGAAACCAGGTCAAGTACCGGTGGTTTTAAAGATGCTGTCAAAGCTTTCTCCACCTTGGAAGCCATCACCACCACCACCAAATCCTTCTCCTCGTGCAAAGCTGGCCTGCGAGGACAGGAAGGGTGGTGTTTCAAAGACGCAAGCCATCCCACCATAAGCTCCTATCGAGTGTTCGACTCCCATCACACCCGAGGGATCCAAATCCCACGCATCGATGTCAGACCCCTGCTGCTGCTGCGCCATCAGGTTGTCGTTCCCTGCGTTGGAAGGAAGTCTGGGGAGCCCTGCCGGCAAAGGAATCGGCGAACCAACGTGAGCAGCCGATAAACTGCGATGTCGTTGGTCGTTCGCTATCCCGGGAAGCTGGGCGAGCGAGAGGCTCGGCGATCCAGAAGGTTGACCGAGATTCGGCTTGGAGGTTGTCGCGGGATCAACTCCAGAGCTCTTGCTTCTACCAGATGACCTTCTTCCGGAACCGAGGATGATGTTGCCATTCTTGTCTCGTGCAAGGCGATTATTGTTGCTACTCGAGGCCTTGGTCGCCGTCGCTTGGCTTCCTCCGCTTGGCATGCTGGCGCGCCTCGCCTTCTGCGTGGCCTTGGGACTAACTGGCACGTCTGTTCTTGGGTCCTTCCCTCCGCTGCTCACCCATCCGGACCTGGGCGAGGGGGCGGGGGCGATCGAGGCAGAGGCATATGTCATTGATGCCGTCGGGGAGATTGGAGGCTGGATTGGTGCAGACTTGACTGCATGGGAGAAGTTGGCGGTTGTTGTCTTGATTGCCGCTGGGACGGCACCACCTCGAGCCGACCCAATCTTTGAGGCATTAGCTTTTGCCTTCTGACTCTGTTGGCTTTGCACAGGCTTCTCAAAGTATTTTGAGTATGCAGGACTTGTTTTAGTTGCTCGGCTAGCTGTGTTGCAAGATGTAGCAGGTTGGCCACCTTTCTTCGCACCTTTGCCCAAAATTTTACGATGAGCTTTGCCTTGATCCACCAACGGTAGCGGCTCCGCTTCCTCTTCCGCCCCCTCTTCCTCGGTGTCATGACGACTGATAGTCCGGGCATATTTGTTCTTCGCTTTTCCTCTTGAGTCGGGAACCAGGATAGGGAAGGCATCTGCCTCCGGCTCATAGGAAAGAGGGCCTTCAGCATCCGGCCATAGCATCGCATTGATGCTGATGGGCTGTTTTTCTTTCAAAGCCCCAACACCACTCAAGGACCTTCTCAGGAAGCTGGCGTCGAAGAGAGGATCTTCAAGCTTGCCGGAGGGAATATGGATGGTTCCAACGGGCAGGAAATCGATCTGATGCCCGCCTTTGCTGATGTGCCACTCTCCTTTCGCTTGCCGTCCTGCCCATCTCAGGACGGAGAGACTAGGGCATCGCCTCGCAAATCTGATATCGAGAAGGATCCGGTGAAGGCAAAAGCTGTCAAAATGATGTTCTATTGGTGCGCAAATGAGCCTCGTGAGCAGGCAGCGAGGGAACCCACTTTCGAATTTCCCTTTTTGTGGGAATGAAGGCCTCGATGGCCCTGATCTTTGACTGGTCGATTTCCGAAACAGATTTACGAGAAGTTTTAGCATTGCGCTTGAGAGATCCCGGGGAGTTGAAAGGATTTTGGACCTCGTCTTCCTCCAGCGACAGCTTTGACATGGTGGAGCTTGGAGAGAAATCAGGCAGAGCAGAAATTTGCTGCGTTTGCGGTGACGTAAGGATACCCAACCCTGTGGGAGGGCCTGAGTGTGGCGCTTGTGGGAGGATAAAGAGCGAATTCTTAGGGCAGTGGGCATCGGTTACGCTAAGTTCCAGCATCCTCAGCCGCGTCAGAGCAACAAACGAGGAAGTCATAGAGAGCTGGAAGGAATACGCATCAGAAGCGAAGAACAGAGGAGTCAGTGAAGAAGCAATGATGCAAGGTACAAACCCTTTCTTTTCTTACTCACCAGCTTCACAAATGGAGCATCAAGAAACACTCGCAAGTGCTCCAACTTTTGGCAGTTCTCGGCGATGAACTTGAGCTCCGGTGCCGAAACGCTGAACGTATCGATCTGGCATTGTGAGAGCCGGCGAAATCCGAAATCGTTTTTCGCACCCCCGAGCCAAGGTTTGGAACGATCGTCAATAATCTCTGGAGAGATTCACGAAGGCACGATGGGAAAGAGGAAAAGACGGAAGAGACAAACCTCTAGGTCCTGAAGATTTTGGCCATGCTCTTTGAGCGCAGCGAGAGCGCCTTCCGGAAGCGGCCTCAAAGCCGCCACGTCGTCACAAGGTGGGATGGCCCCTGAAATACGAAGACCGTCGGGTTGGCTGGAAAAGGGCCTGCTATATTCAGAAGAAGCTGCGCTATCTGTGATCCTCTTGATGGAAAATGCGTTCAAGCCAGAGCTTGAAGCCGCTAGCAAGGAAAATACGCTGCCGAGGTGCTCAGCGACCCAGCTTTCATAGAGGCAAGACGTTGCGTTAGCCCAGGACAAAAGGCGCAATGATCCCTTGAAACTTGGTGATGGCACCGTTTCCTGTGACTCACGAATGGTGGGGCCCAGTTTCATTCATCACGTAAGTGAAACTCTTGAAGGAATCTGGCAGTGAATCAATTTTCGACCAAATCCCCTTACTCAGGCGGCCTTGTGACGGCACACGAATAGGTCACCGTCAAGTAAATGAGATAACTCGGCGATGCACCGCTTGGTCTGTCCCCAAAAAAACAGACTCACCTTCAACTTCGCTTAGTGTCAAGGATCGCAGATCGTTGCAACCTTGAAATATGGCAAGGATTCCCTTGTCAGTCATCTGTAAAATCAAAAGAAAAAAAAGGTCATTTGGGATTGGAAGCAGTGCTCGGTGTCAGATGAACGCGAGTCGACATGGATGCCATACTCTTCACATCGATGGCATTCTTTTCTTTCTTCTCTCGTCTTTGATCACTTCCCCTCACCTTGGTCCCGCTTGTGCGAATGGTCAGGTTGGCGACCTTCTTGCAAGATTCACTAACACCAGAGAGTAGGGTGTCGTCGACAAATTGGAAATCCAGGGTGAGAAATTCGATGTGCGGAAGGTAGGGTAAGGCAGCGGTTAGGTTCTTGACGCCTTCGCGAGACAAGTGAGAGAGGCTGAGCTCCCTCAAACACGGAAGAGTGTGGATTCCAAAGCAGTCCCATCGGCTTGAAAGCTCAACAGGCTGACTTGCGTCTTCTTTCTCATCCTCTTCCGTCGCCAAAGGGGATTCAAGCAGCAAGGAACCCAGGGCGGATCGCGGACTACTACTGGCTGACGATATTGATGTTGTATGCTGTTCGGCTGGTGCGTTGCCACACCTTCCAAGAGGGACCTGTGGACTTATGATCAAGACAGAAAGGCCTGGGACAGACCTCGCCATAAAGCTGCAAAAATTAGGGAAGGCGATCCGACTGCATTTCCTGCATGTGGTAGAAAAGAAAAGTGCAGGAAAGCGAGCGGGGAGGAATCGGAGGTGTGGGTCAACAATATGTCTATCGGATAATCCATCTTCAGGAAATCCTCTTCGCATGCTGCCCACCAGATGATAGTCTCGAGGCTCTCGAAGAGAGAAACAAGCTCGCTGAAGCGTTGCGCGCAGAGAGGTCTCGGATGAAGCTTTGGTTGAAGGCTGAAGTAGGAATTTCTGTCCTCCGGGTCGCTATCTGGAAGATCTGGCCTTGGAACGATTGTGAGGGCCCTAACAAACCTAGCGTACCTTGTCGAATTTTAACGAGAGGACGGCAAAGACATGGGTTGCACACAGCCAAGTCTCCTTTGCACATCAGTCTATCGTTCCAAGAGCTCGCAAGGGTATGGAGGCTCGGAGCCGCGAATAAGCAGATCAAATCTGCTTGCTCACCTGTCCGGCTTCTGCAAGACTAGATCCAATTTGGATTTTCGGGGAGGCCTTGTCAGGCAGTGAACATCGTCATACACTGAAAGTTCCTCGAAAGCAGATTTACAAGCTGATTGGAAGAAGCGGTTCGAGACCTGGAAGAGAGAGAGGGCTGCTGAGGGTTCCAGATCTATGATCCTTGCTAAAAAGTCTGTTACCATGAAGGAGGAGGGTTTGGAGGCGCAGGGATCCAACTGAATTCACTTCATGCGCAAGTGGTGGCTGTAATGTGAATGCGAAGTTTGCGCATGTGCCCAACTCACGATCAAAGAGGAGAGGCGGAAAGTCGTCAAAGGAGGGCCTTGCGATCCTTTCTCGATTCTCCTCGCCTTCGGGCTGACAAGCCATGTTTGAAGCAAATCCCCATTCGACTCGCTGTTTGACTCCTCTGGCGGCTTTCGAACAACCACAACCGCTCGTTACCTCGTCTTGTTTCTTTTTCTTCCTTTTTTCAGGTTGATCAGCGTGGATCGGTGCTGTAGATGAATTAATTCGTTTACTTTCTTTGCCCTTCTCCTCTTCTTTTCTTTCTGTTTCCGCAGTCAATGTTTTATCACTCGTTCGACCCGCCGCGAGGAATGGTCGTTGTGGGAAGGGTCGAATGAAGCTAGCGAGTAGATTCAAGGGGCTGCATACAGAGTTGCAAGATGAGAGAGACAGCAGGGTGGTGGTATTGGTGATGATGGTGATGATGGTGGAAGAGAAAGAAACAAAGGAGGAGGAAGATCAATTATGATCAGATTGAGGAAGCGGGAAGGGTGGCGATGAAAAAGAAAAAGAGGGAGAGAGAGAGAGAGGGAGAGAGAGAGAGAGAGAGAGAAAGGGAAAGGGAAGAGAGAGAAGCCCCTTCCCTCTCAGGCTCTGATTTCCCATGGAAGGCGAGAGAAAGGCAGGCAGGGGCGTAGAGGTGACGTGCGAAATTTCCCCTTCCCTCCCGTCTCCCTCTTCACCTCCTTCCTCCCGGCTTGATATTCGATGAAATCAGGTGACTGTGACTGTGACTGTGTGAGTTTGCACTTTTTTCCCTTCCCACCCCAGATGAGTGACAAAAAAAAAAAAAAGAAAGAAAGAAAAAAAAGGATGATACAAGAAAAGAGAGGAAAAGAAAAGGCTGGAACAAGGTTCCGAGTGGGTCCCGTAACTTGATCGAGCAGCGCCCTCAACCTCGTGCCTCCTTTGGTGGCTGCATCCCAGACGATGATCGAGGTTCAGCAGCTTGACATGCTCCAGGCAAGGAAGGAATGAATGAAAATGTACTCAGGCTCACACTCACAGCTGTGATTCTGCTGCTTGACAAGTCACATCAAGGGCGGAAGCATACAATTACACAAGGGACATTCATACAGAGAGCACTTGGGGTAAAGGAAGGAAAGACGAGGGTTGTGAGTCCCAGTGTACCTTGTTTTTCATTCCCTCCTCCTCCTCCTTCTTGGCACATTCGTTCGTTCGTTTACCCTTGGTGATACCTCGGCAACGATTGAGAAGGGCCAGAGATGGAAAAAATTAGCGAGCAGGGGAGGCTTGATCTTCATCCCCTCCATTCTTTCTTCAGACATCAGTCGCAACCTCCACGCACTTGCACTCCAAGGTACGGAGGTTGACGAGGGCTACTTGACCAGAGCTTGAGAATTTGGGAATCAGCACTATCCTTGTTCGGTGGCCGTGCTCGTTTTCCTGGAGCGCGGTCGCAAAGCTGGGTTGGTTTCCGACGAAAAAGATGTCCGGGGCTGCTTTGATCACGAAAGGATCTGTTACTTTGAAAGGGAAGCACCCTTCTCCGAGAAAAAGGATGAAAAGAAAAAAAAAAAAAAAAAAAAACCAGGGCAGAATAGGCGTGTGAAGCAAAAGTGTGGTGTGGTTTGGTCAGGGCGAGAGAAAGTCGTGGGATTCCTCACGTTCTCTTTGAAACCTTACCCCCTCTACTCACAGAGAGTGTCCGGCGCTGTCGGGGCGATGTGACCGTATTCAAGGATCTGTGCAGCGATCTCGAGCCTCATCTCGTCGCCGCCTTCGAGGTATTTGAAAATGTCGTCCACATTCTGCCCCGAAGTGCCCAAAAGCTTCCTACCGGAGAGCCCGAACCAAGTCGGGTTGGTCTCTCGATTCAGGCTTTCGAACCTGCCGGCTCGAGGGAGTAGTGCAAAGTGGATAGGTTGCTGTGGGATTGCGACACTCGCCGGGTCCTTCTCTCCAGGCAGCAGGTGAACGTCCATCGAAGCGCAGAGGTCTGTCAGGAACCTATCCAAAGCCTGCGTAGGCGCCGCCGAGTAGGCTGGGATGTCTTGCCCGAAGCGTTTCTAGAGGTTCGCGACGATCGATGAATGCGGGAAGGTAGATTTTCAATGGACTCGATTCTCTGAAATGGAAAAACCTGATCTCCAGTCGCAGAAAAGCTCTTCGACAAAAGATTTCGCTACTTACCTGTTGCTTTTCATCTTCGTTCCTGACGGGCTGAGGCATCGAGTTGCCTGCTATGACGACGCTCGTGATCTTGGATGTGGAAGTCCTTTCCTCGTCCTCACCAAGTTCCCCAGTCAGCCACTCGGTCAGGATCTGCATCTTCATCTCGTTTTCTACCCCAGTCTCTCCGCCGATCTCCAGACCGCTCATCAGGGCGACCCACGAGTCTCCTGGCCCATCCTCCATCTTCACGTCACCCTCTTGGTCCCCAACCTCCACCTTGGTTTCGTTGGGTAGTCCCGGGAAAAGAATGTCTACGACCTCGAAATCTCCAGCCTTTGTCTCGGTTCCGAGTACAGCAGCGACGACACCTAAAAGTCACAAGTCATGGATGTGTAGGGGTTGGGGCAACGGTCAGTCAGCAACTTAGCAAGTTAATCCAAGGGTTAAGTAGATTTTGCTCTATCTTCATTCTGCCATTCTCTCTCACCTGTGATGCATTTATACCTCAGGCTTGTCCCTCCCTTCAAAGCATCTCCAACCAGCCTCACTCGACCGCTCTGATCCTCGATGAAAAGTTCGTCTTTCTCGTAGTCGACGAACTTTGACCTTGGAGGTTGCGGTGCGAGCCATTGCTGTCACGATCCAACCAGGGAAGAACGTTGGGCATCGAATCAGGTAAGGTGTATGTGAAGAGACATGCCCGAAGCGTGGAAGAGATGCTCACCTCCCTGGTAATCTCTTCTAGCACATCGGGTTTCAGAGGCATAGCGCAGTAGAGATTGCCTACAATGTAGCAGACCTCACCCGCTTGAATATCGAGGATGCGGTCAACAAATCTAGGTTGCTCAGCGGCTTGCTGGGAAGAATCCAGGGATTGGGATTGGGACTGGGACTGTGACTGGGATTGCGATTCTGAAGAAGATGAGGGCTGTGCCTGGCTCCATTTGCGGTGGGCCCTTGGGAGTACCCTCTTCTTCAGGTATGAGAGCCTGTAGTCATACAGCTGGGCGAACTGCTTACTGTAGGACCTCGATCCCAAGGGGACGACGAGTGGCTTTGATAAGCTGGAGAGAGGGTCGACAAGCGCCGTTTCCCTGTTGATGGGCACCTCTACATCCACTGTCATGGTTGGGGAAGTGCGAGGAAAGCTGCCTCCTTTTCTTCTTTCCTTTCCTTTCCTTTTCTCTTTATCTTCCTTTTGGATGTTGGTTCTTGCGAGAGAAAGGGTTTGGATATGCTCAACACTGGAAAAGAGAGGTTGTGCAACAATAAAGAGCCAGCCAACGAATGGAGGTGAAACACCTTCTGAACAGAATCAAGAGTGGTCGCCGTCTTGAACCCTCTCTCCTTCTTGTCGTCGTATTCGTCGCTCGATGGCTTTACGCGACGCGTCCCCCATCGGGCTGATGCGAGCTTGGTAGCTTTGAGAACAACAAACACAATCCGAAAGAGGGGCAAGGTGGAAGGATCATCTCAAGGCAAGGCAAGGAAGCCTAATTGTGGACCCAGACTGGAGAGTCAAGCCCCAACCATTCCCTCTCTTCTTTCTCTCTCCTTCTGTCCCGTTCCATCACCGCATTCAGTCCTTATCTACTACTTCACACCCTCTATCACACACTCAAACATCGACAAAATTTGGTCGGATGCTGGAGTAGCCGCCAGAATCGTCGATCAGGCTTCCTCCAGCCATCACGATGGAACCATCCCTAGAGTCAGTCTTCTTCAAGGTCGAGCCCTTGGATCAGGACAAGCCCTACATTCTTCCTTCTCTCCAGACAGTCTTAAAGCCTTTCGAGATCTCTGCTCCTGTTGGTATACCCTTGGATCCGACGCAACGCTTGGACGATGATAACCTTCAACGTCGATTCCTCATCCCCCGACTTCCTCCATCGGAGTCGCTTGAAACCTCCTCAAAGACCAATGATTCGAGCCGGGACCTTGTTCTGGAGGGATTTTTTGATCGTTTCCAGGCTTTATCTGCACAGGGATTGAGTCAACAAGGTTTACCGGGACTCCCAGCCTTCCCAACCTCTCTCGCTCATCACGATTCCCCTGTCTCATCCTCTGAGATCGAGAACGAGCCTTCTTCCGACGAGTACGAATCTGAGAAAGATGAAGGACTTGATCTATTTCAAGGACGATCGATGTTGACTTGGACCAGATCGACCTCGGAAGGAGATCCTGTCTCCCTCCTCAGTGATGTGGGCTATCTCGAAATAAGTGGGATTAATCAGGATTCCAGACTCTTTGAAGCATTCCTGGAAAGGTGAGCCTTCTATCAAGTTGATTCAAAGGGAGAAAGGTAAGAGTTTCATTGCAGAGTTATTCAATTGAAAGTTGATCACCCCTCTAAATCTCCTGAAAGCAGCCTTGAGCAGAAGCCGACTGGACCGAGCGAAGACGGTGACAAACGATTCAGGCCTGCACCCGTCTATCCCGTCAAGAAGGCCATCGAATCCCTCCGTATCACAGCGGCGACTGGCTCATCCTCCAGCCTCTTCCATTGGGATCCATCCTCAGCGAGGTTCGATTGGGGCTCGACGATGATGATGAGACGACTTAAGAGGGAGCAGGTTAAACAAGCCAAGGCGAAGGCCCTTCAGCAGCAGAAGAAACGGAAGGGGAAGGCCAAGGAGATGCGGCCGTCGGATTCGCTCCTTCAGAACTTGGAAAGCTGGTGGGGCAAGGAGAGGGTCGAGGGCTTCACGTTGTCGACGTCGGATAGCGTCATCCAAAGGTTCCTTCTGGTTGGAACCATGCTCCGAAGGATCGATGAAAGGATTTCCGAGATCAGGCAAGCGGAATCTGCGGTAAGGGAGGCTCATGCCTTCGCTTTCGCATTGGAGAGTGTCATGACTTGGCTCAAGGAAGAACTGGCTCTATGGGCTGGTAACGATCTTCTGGGTAGTGAAGCTCAGGGAGTGGAGGGAGAAAAGTGTACCAACGTTGGCTCTGAGGAAATCTTGAACGCCTGGGCGGGCCTCGAGCATGTAGCCGAAATCGTCGAATCGCTAGGGGAGCTCTTGCATTGTGTAAGTTTCAAACAAGCTTCATATCGAAATTCAGCCAATGAAGGGTCTACGATAGAGTCAACTTACCACTGACGTTGTCTCGACGACTCTCACATCCGCCCCCCCCCCCCTCTCCCCATCCTTCCTTCCACAAACACAGAAATATACTCGATTGCCTCCCTTCAAGCCTCTGCCTTTCATCAGGACCTCTTCGATTATCCTATCACATCTCCATTCAAACCTGGTAGCGGCGCTGGAGTCTCACACCCCACCGTTGGTAAGAGCGATCCTGGCTTTCCTCCTCGAGCAGACCTCGCGAAATTGGAGGGACGATGTGCTCAGATGGGTGGCCTGGCCGGGCTACGAATCAGAGAGGACGGGAGAGCTAGGTTTCGAATCATCTTCCGGCGTCGCACCCTCTGGAGGTCTTCGCCATTCCAAG
Organism: Violaceomyces palustris; assembly: GCA_003144235.1. NCBI lineage: Eukaryota > Fungi > Basidiomycota > Ustilaginomycetes > Violaceomycetales > Violaceomycetaceae > Violaceomyces > Violaceomyces palustris. Next base: position 6,322 of record KZ820144.1, on the reverse strand, counting down.
AGGGCGACTCCTTGGAGCGGAGCAGAGATCGAGTGGGCTCTGGACGAGAGGGGAGAGGAAGACGTCGGCTACACCCTTCGTCCTTCGGGAGTTCCATCCTTCATCAGTCTCTCGACGGCTAGAGATCTTTTGGAAGCTGGTAGAGCCCTTCGATTGCTGAAGAAAGCCGTGCCCCAGGATCATCCGCTCGTCCGCAAGTGCTCAGTATCGCGGATTCCCACACCCGGTGACCAAGAATCAAAGCATTTACCCGTTCCCGTCCCAACCTGGATATGGGACGACACCGAAGCCGATATGATCCAAGCTGCCGTCAGGAGAGAGGTCTCCTTGATGCGCAAAGAAATAGCAGTGTGGAGGAGGAAAGGAGGTCCACATGGTACTCAATCTGCCAGCTCGGACATATGCATGCTCTCAGCAGGTGTACAGTTCGTTGAGGATGAGCTTCGACCAAGAATGGCTTCTGGTCGCTTGGATTCCATCACGGAGTTCGAAAATGTCGTCACTCTAGACTCCAAATCACCAAGTACCCAAGGCCTCCCATCCACCGTCGACAGGTTTTCCGACATGCTGAAATTGTTCGACTCGACTCCACTTTTGTCGCCGACCGTTCCGGTACCCCCAAGTTTCGGGTCGATGGAGGATGATCGTGGCGCACGATCTGAGGCGAAGGAAGTACAAACACTGGTCATGGACACGAAACGGGATTCGCTTGTCGAATTCCTGGCAGACTACCTCTCTGCTGATCAGAAGTACGCGAAGAAAGGCTCTGTCCCTCAATGCCGAACGAGCGCGATATTGCCATCCTTCGATCTGATATCGAAGAGGTCCCTCGTGGATCCCCTGCTCCATTGGTCCAGACTGATCAACAGCGCTCTAATCTCGGTCTTCTTCAGAGACTTGGGTCTCGGCACATACCTGGATACATGCAGACAGTTCTTGCTGCTCGGAAGCGATTTCTTCTCGACGAGGATCATCGCATCCCTCTTCGAAGATGGGCGAGATGGGAGTCTCAGTTTTGCAAGTGTCCGGAGGGAGAGGAAAGGTGACATTAAAGAGAACGATTTGGGGATCGCCTTGAGCCGTAAACTGACGAGGTGAGCCTGAGACAGGATCAGATCATTTTCGGGGGGACGAGGAGTCGGCTGGCCTGAACCACCCGTGACGTCTCAACTGACAAGGGCTCTATTCCCCCCCCCCCCCCCTCTGATCTTTTTCCAGTGACGGTTCTTGGCCCCCGAACGACGCGGTTCTATCCTCGTCTCTGAACTCAGCAGTTCTCGAGACAGTCTCGGCCATGCGAGCCGAGCATGAGCAGCGGGTCCTACTTCACGGGAAAAGAGGGTCAGGAGCAAGCGGCTTGGCCTTGAGAGACCTGGACGAGCGTTTATCGTTTGCTGTCGTCGAGCCGCCGATCTCGCAGGAAAAGAGGAGGCTCGAAGGATGGCAAGATCCCCATTCGATCGAGGCTTTGGACTGGCTCACCCTCTCCTTTCACCCTCCGCCTCTGATCTCGCCCCTGTTGACTCAGATGGCTCAGTCTAAGTATCAGCGTCTCTGGAACCTCCTGCTCCGGATCTCTAGGGTCAAAGTTGCGCTAGTGTTCATCTTCACTTACACGTTCAAGAGCAGCAGGCATGGTGCAAGGCGTTCGGCAAGGAAGGATCATGATTCGGATGAGCTGAGACCGCCGATCTTCTCCGACCCTCTGAACGCCGGGTATCAGCTGCTGTATCGCTTCCGGCTGGATGCGCAACACTTTTTGAACGCTTACGCTAGCTACGTGATTGACATCGGCATCGAGGAGAAGTGGTTGCGCTTTCAGCGAAGGCTGAAGCAGTTGAGGAGGGACGCCGAGGGAAGAGATGACGAGGCGTTCGGCCGTCAGAGCAAGATGGGAGCGACGAGCGACTTCGAGGGGATCGATGCAGGCATTCTTGATGGAGCGGAAGATGTTTCAACAAACGGAGGAGAAGGAGGAGGAGGAGGCGGGACCTTTGAGCTCAAAGATGTCTTTTCGCTCGCACGATATCACGAGAACATCCTCGACAAGATGCTAGAGACTTGCTTCCTCAAACAGAGGCAGAGATCTATCAACAAAGTGAGTGGATTTTATTTCTCTTCTTCTTCTTTTCTTCTATTCTCTCTTCCCTAGGAAAAGGCGGGATTGGTCTATTATTTTATCCTTTCGGCATTCAACCCTCTTGATGCTGAATTCTGCCTTTCCGCTCTCAAAATGCTCTCCCAAATAACAAGGTCATCAATAGCTTGCTCCAAATCATCCTAGACTTTGCCCGAGCCATCCATGACCTTGGCCGGGGACTCGTTTCGGAGGCTTTGGCCAGCTCAACGATGAAGACACTCCACAAGAGGTTCCAATCCCGCCTCTCGATCCTCTTGAGGGGTCTTCAGCTAGTGAGGGAGAGGGGAGGTGGTGTTAAAAGAATTCAGCAGCAACAGCAGCAACAACTGGAAAGCCTAGAAGCTGCTACCGGGCGAGCGATCAAGACGGCCGAGGGGGTCGAAGGCCTAGGAAGGGCTCAAAGTCGGAGTGGCAGGGACGGGGCAGCGATCTCTGCGGCAGATGCCGAGATGCAAAGACAGGAGGCAGAGGCTGAGGCCGACTTGAGGATGCTGGAAGATGATCACAGGGAAACCTTGACCGGTTCTGAGGCCCAGTCGATAGAGATTTTCATGACAAGGCTAGATCTGTTAGGCAGATCTTCAGCTTGGTGAAACCTTTTGGATCCCTTCCCCCCTCCCTCTCTTTTCCAGTCTCCCTCTCTTGATACACTCCATGTTCTGACCTTGAGATAACGATGAGAGAGGGTGAGGTGAAGGGAGTCGAAGCAACTATGTTGGTTACCTCTTCCGTTGCACAGACCTCACGTGCTGACTTTTGGCGTTGGCCTCCACTTATGAGAGTCGAACTCGACTTGCTTTCTTCAGTGTGCAGGCACCTCTCACCTCACCCTTCGCCACCGATCCTACCACCATCATCAAACGGCTCGATAAATGCCTGGTTGATCTCTGCCAAACACGTCACACAACTTTTCCCCTTTACTCCATACTTGGAATCCTTGTTTCTTCCTTTCCCCTCACCCCTCCCCAATTCCCGTATCCTTTACCTTTCATCCTCTCCCACCCCGAGTTGTAGCCTTCTTCCTCATTGCCTGCTCTTCTTATATACCCTTCCCATCAAGTCCCATTTTTTTTCTATGGCTACTGTCTATCGATCACTTGAATGCTCTGCACCACCCTGAATCGGCGCATCTGAGCCGCTCTTCTGAAGGACCCCGCCTCTCGGCTCCTCGGATTCATGAAATCATGTTGCAAATCGCACCCACTAAGCCAAACTAGTAAGACCATCCCTCAGGGAAAGTTCGCACCGGTAGAAGCACAGAAGAAGGGGGGAAATACTTCGGAACACTTTCCGATCATAGTGTTGGGACTGTTCTGGGCACCTGAAAGTCGCCCATAAGAAGCCAAACCCCACGATGGCGCAACCATTCGGGCAGACCCCTTTCGCCACGCCAGAAGATGGGTCACTGCGAAGCTACAACCAGGTCGACTTCTTGCCCATCGAGCTCACAGATCACTTGCACCGAGCAAGCGAATGGAGGTCGAGCTCGAGGAAGATGCCGAGCTCGTATAAAACTAACCTCGTTGCTAGCCCTTTCGATGCAGCTGAACAGTTCCTCATCAACGTCATCAAATCCAAAAGGAGTTGGACGGCTCTGGCCAAGGAGTGGCATCAGCTCGCCTTCCCTGCCCTATACCAGACCAGCAACGACGACAGGAAGATAGCTCGATCCGCTTTCAACGATTACGCTCACTTCATCCGCCTAACAGCAGAATTGCCTCTGGGGTCCTCAGGAATTTGTGCTTGGATCTTGCAAAGATCCAAAGATTACTCAGAGGTGAACCCGAAACCCATCTCGACTGCAAACGTTGCATTCTCACATCCATTTCCATCAATCGATTCCCGAGCCAAGACGCGATCAAATCTTGCGAAAGATGGCGACCAGAAGAAAAAGGAGAAGAAGAAGAAGAAGAAAGCTGTAGAGCAAATGAGTCGCGTGAGTTCTATTCAAGACGCCGAGATTCCCTCCTTCCTTACACCTCGATTTGCAGGTCGCTCACGATATCCCTTCTCACCCACCATTTGGCTTGAATCGACACCTTCTCCATCTGTCAGTATCCGGGAAATGCCGAGGTCCTATTGAATCCACCATCCTGCCGCCGATGTAAAAAGCTCCGCAAGAAGTGTGACCTTGGGTTGAACGGATGTTCAACATGCATGTTTCTGGGTCGTAACTGCGAAAGGGCTAGAGAATGGTCGAAGCCCACCCTAGTTGGAAAAGAATCCGCTGTGGATGAAAGTTCCAAAGTCACAGAGGCCGCAAGATTCGAACCGAGCTTTTTGCCTCAGAAGGGACCTGCAGAAACACACCCAAGTGCCGACTCGTCCTCATCGATGACTCCTTCTTCTCCGCAACACAGAGCTGTGAAGAGGCGGCGCATTGAGAATCGCGGCAAGCAAAGCCTCGTTAAGGCGGAAAAAATTGACTTTAAAAACCTCGCCGGTGCTTTCAGAGCTGTCTCCTCTTTTGCTCAGGTCCCTTCCGGGCTCAAGCCAACGCCAAGTTCTCGCCCAGCTCGATGGTCTCGCAGCATGTGGGAAATGTGTGAAGCCGATCCATTGTTCCCCCCTCCTTACTCATCGGTTCGTCTCAGTCGTGGGCAACACGTGATTTCTATGTTGGTGGATGGAACATTCATCAAGCCTCAGACCTGGAACGGCCGGAAAGTAACCTTGGGGATCACGCTAAAAAGCTCCGATATCGCCCAATTTCGAACAGCGCTCTTGCTTCATAGCACAGTGAACCTCTATTGGAAGACTGGCAAGGCTAACGACAGGTTCCCCTGCACTTTACCGCTAGAGCTCGTGGTAGCAAACCTGGGCCGCTTCTCTCTCGATAGGTTGAATTTCCTTAGCTCGGATGAGAACCGATACACTTGTGAAATGGACTTTGCTGATGTGGAATATGCAAAGCCCTGGTTTGAGCCGCTCCCAAATCTGGTTGAGACCAGGGACCAACCACCAACCACTTCGTATCGAGACAGCATGACGTCGGCATTAGTGGGGGAAGCCGATGTAGGTGATTTGGGATCTTCGAACCCTGTCCAGGGGACCGACATTTTCCGGGGAATCTTTTGCCCTATCTGCAAGTGCGCCCTTCCAAGGGTTCTTTGGTGGGGTTGGCTTTGCCTCGAATGCGGCCAAAAGTGCAAGGCTCGGCCCATCCGAACAGAGGAGTTCATTGGCAGTCCTCGGATGAATATCGTGTGCGACGGCCCTAGGATGGACAATGGAAAGGCAGTTTACGACGCAAGCTTTGTTCAGAGTCGCAGGATCCACGTCTGGTCAGATTCAGTCAAAGTCTCGACCCTCGAATTCAAAGTTTCGCATGGCGATGTTGGAGTCATGAAGCACTTTCTCGTCGGCAAGAGCCAGAACGACAAATCGATGAAGCTCTTGGAGAGATGCCTGGACACCAATGTCCCCTACAGGCGCTCGAATCTCAAGGGGGGAGGGCCCGAACCATGTCGGGCTTTCACGCTAGGGGTCCAGGGTGGTGACCGTCGTATGTCGCCTGTCACTCGTGACCTGCTCTCTTTCGAAATGCTGAACGAGGAGGAGGCCCCCAGTTGCCTCATCGACACTGCAAATTACGTCGGGTATCTCGTCTCGAGGTCCGCTTTCGAAGGACAGGAGGCATACGACAGCTTCCTTTTCTTGATCACAGACGAGTACACTTTCAAGGTGAGGTGGTGACCTTACTTCCATCTCGATGTGATTTGAGAATATTCTTCGAAGCACTGAGCCACCTCCCCTATTTCCTTCCTACTTCGCAACTGGATCCTTTTTATTCTCTTTATTTATTTATTTTATTTTGTGGTCCCCCCATCAAGTTTGACGAGAAATGGGGTATGAGAGAAACTCCGCATTCGATTCTATGGTAAGGTATCCGAATGAGCTTGAGCTGAGGTCTGAAATTAGGCAAGGCATATGAGATTCTTATTTCTCCGTTTGTTTCATCTCTCGCAAGCTTGGGACATGGCATGCAAGTCAACGTCCATCATGTCGCTAGAGAGGCTGGATCTATAACAAAAAATAAAGGGCCGTCCAGTGGTCATGGACCGGTATGCTCGATAACCTTATCCCACGGGGATGTCCTGTTGCTCAATGGAGGTTTCACTTCCAACTACCGAGTGAGTGCGCTCTTCTTCACAAAAGGAGAACAACCCCCTTCCCCCCCCC